>CM060200.1:0-41393 GCA_030562195.1 Nipponacmea schrenckii | reverse complement strand
AACTTCATTGCTTAATCAGATTAGTATCCAAAACACAACTCACTCTAGACTTTGCTAGGCTGTTGTCTTAGTCGATGATAATCCAAACTGAGGTAAATAGAAGATGATTTATTTCTACAGGTCTGGTGTTTATCAGTTTATCACTAGTAGATTCAACAGGATTACCAGTTAAACTATTAAACTGTCCATATCCCAGTAAAATGACCACCTGTTCTATACACAATGAAGAAGAGTTTGAGTATTTGGTGAATACAGTACAACATGATCCTTCACCAGATTCTTCTAGACCAGGTATTTTTATTTTCTAGACCAGGTAACTTAACATCTAGACCAGGTAACTACCTTTTAGACCAGGTAACTTTACCATCTAGACCAGGTAACTATCTTCTAGACCAGGTAACTTTATCTTCTAGACCAGGTAACTTTATCTTCTAGACCAGGTAACTTTATCCTCTAGACCAGGTAACTTTATCTTCTAGACCAGGTAACTTTATCTTCTAGACCAGGTAACTTTATCTTCTAGACCAGGTAACTTTATCTTCTAGACCAGGTAACTTTATCTTCTAGACCAGGTAACTTTATCTCTAGACCATAACTTTATCATCTAGACCAGGTAACTTTATCCTCTAGACCGGTAACTTTATTTTCTAGACCAGGTAACTTTATCATCTAGACCAGGTAACTATTGTTAGACTTGGTAACTTTATTCTAGACCAGGTAACTTTATCATCTAGACCAGGTAACTTTATCTTCTAGACTTGGTAACTTTATTGTCTAGACCAGGTAACTTTATCATCTAGACCAGGTAACTTTATCGTCTAGACCAGGTAACTTTATCTTCTAGACCAGGTAACTTTATCATCTAGACCAGGTAACTTTATCCTCTAGACCAGGTAGTTTTATTTTCTAGAAGAGGTAACTTTATCATCTAGACCAGGTAACTTTATCTTCTAGACTTGGTAACTTTATTGTCTAGACCAGGTAACTTTATCATCTAGACCAGGTAACTTTATCATCTAGACCAGGTTACTTTATCATCTAGACCAGGTACTTTTATCTTCTAGACTTGGTAACTTTATTGTCTAGACCAGGTAACTTTATCATCTAGACCAGGTAACTTTATTGTCTAGACCAGGTAACTTTATCTTCTAGACCAGGTAACTATCTTGTAGACCAGGTTTACTTATTACTTATTTACTTATTATTAATTTATTTTTATTCATTTATCTATTTATTTCAGGTCCTACAGCTCTTATCCAGTTTAAGATATGGGATAGATTTACCACCTTACCTCAACTTAAACAGTTAACTAATAAATTAACAACAGCAGTCAAACAAGCCTTGTGTGATTTACTATTTGAATATAATCTACTAACAGCACCAATCTGTCATATTCCACGACGTCATGATGATGATTCAGATATATTACATTCTTCTGCACCATCATCACCTGTCAGCCCTAAAGGTAAAATACAGACATAAATTGTGGTTTCTCTTGACCCCTGCATTGGACTGTTAAAGTACATTAATTCAATGCCAGTCCGTGTAAAGGAGCTATGGTACTGTTGTAGATTGCAGTAGAAGTTATTCACGATTACCAATCAATTTATACTTCCAGGAAATAATAAAGACAGACGACACTCTATAATTGGTAAAAGATTCTCTGATTCGCTATCGTTAAAACCTGTTGTCCAATCAGCATCTCCGATGAAAAATCTAAAAAGTTTAATGTCATCTAAAAATAGATTTTCTACTCCGCCGCCACAGAGTTCCCCCGTGAGTTGTGATATATAACTTATTATTTATCTTGGAGAATAAACACAATAAAACATCCAAATTCAACAAGCATAAGTTTAGTTTCTGTTTTTAAATATAATTTAACAATTCATAATTACAGGCATAGAAAATTAATTTTATCCAATTTCAGATGTTTGAATTTCCAGAATCAGGAACTCCAGAAATATCAGTACCATCCTCGCGTGAAAATAGTCCATCTATTTCTGGTATTCGAGATGTTAGAATGAAATATGAATCTGGTGACCGTGGTAACCTCCACAGTGTCTACCCTTCAATAATAAAACCCTGGTTGATGTTCTGTTCTAAATTAGGTATGTCTAAAACCCTGGGTGATGTTCTGTTCTAAATTAGGTACGTCTAAAACCCTGGGTGATGTTCTGTTCTAAATTAGGTATGTCTAAAACCCTGGGTGATGTTCTGTTCTAAATTAGGTATGTCTAAAACCCTGGGTGATGTTCTGTTCTAAATTAGGTATGTCTAAAACCCTGGGTGATGTTCTGTTTTAAGTTAGGTATGTCTAAAACCCTGGTTGATGTTCTGTTCTAAATTAGGTATGTCTAAAACCCTGGGTGATGTTCTGTTCTTTAAATTAGGTATGTCTAAAACCCTGGGTGATGTTCTGTTCTAAATTAGGTATGTCTAAAACCCTGGGTGATGTTCTGTTCTAAATTAGGTATGTCTAAAACCCTGGGTGATGTTCTGTTCTAATTAGGTATGTCTAAAACCCTGGGTGATGTTCTGTTCTAAATTAGGTATGTCTAAAACCCTGGGTGATGTTCTGTTCTAAATTAGGTATGTCTAAAACCCTGGTTGATGTTCTGTTCTAAGTTAGGTATGTCTAAAACCCTGGGTGATGTTCTGTTCTAAATTAGGTATGTCTAAAACCCTGGTGATGTTCTGTTCTAAATTAGGTATGTCTAAAACCCTGGGTGATGTTCTGTTCTAAATTAGGTATGTCTAAAACCCTGGGTGATGTTCTGTTCTAAATTAGGTATGTCTAAAACCCTGGTTGATGTTCTGTTCTAAATTAGGTATGTCTAAAACCCTGGTTGGTGATGTTCTGTTCTAAATTAGGTATGTCTAAAACCCTGGGTGATGTTCTGTTCTAAGTTAGGTATGTCTAAAACACTAGGTGATGTTCTGTTCTAAATTAGGTATGTCTAAAACCCTGGTTGATGTTCTGTTCTAAGTTAGTCATGTCTAAAACACTAGGTGATGTTAGGGTATGTCTAAAACCCACTAAGTTGATGTTCTGTTAGGGTATGTCTAAAACACTGGTGATGTTAGTGGTATGTCTAAAACACTAGGTGATGTTAGGGTATGTCTAAAACACTAGGTGATGTTAGGGTATGTCTAAAACACTAGGTGATGTTAGGGTATGTCTAAAACACTAGGTGATGTTAGGGTATGTCTAAAACACTAGGTAAATGTTAGGGATGTTATAGGTATGTTTGTCTATAACACTAGGTGATGTTAGGGTATGTCTAAAACACTAGGTGATGTTAGGGTATGTCTATTATATGTTTGTTTTATAATAGTTTAACAGCCTTGTTAATCATATCTTTATAAAATTACAGGTGCCCCCTCTGTGAATAAATTTGAACTGAGTTTATTATCCAAGTTTTCGGTGGATTATGTATTACGTGAAATCATGGGAATATTACCAAGCATCTCGTCTCATCAGACATATAAACTATTTATAATTTTACGAGTAGTCCCGTTCTTACCTTGTCGTAGTCCTGTACTGGTAGGTCTTTTTTTATAATTTTACAGAGTAGTCCTGTACTGGTAGGTCTTTTTTTATAATTTTACAGAGTAGTCCTGTACTGGTAGGTCTTTTTTTATAATTTTACAGAGTAGTCCTGTACTGGTAGGTCTTTTTTTATAATTTTACAGAGTAGTCCTGTACTGGTAGGTCTTTTTTTTATAATTTTACAGAGTAGTCCTGTACTGGTAGGTCTTTTTTTATAATTTTACAGAGTAGTCCTGTACTGGTAGGTCTTTTTTTTATAATTTTACAGAGTAGTCCTGTACTGGTAGGTCTTTTTTTATAATTTTACAGAGTAGTCCTGTACTGGTAGTTACTTTTTTTATACATAGCTAGTTGATGATGAAACCAGTATGTCCAGTAGTTTACATAGATTCTAACAGTATCAGTAGTTACAAAGATATTTGTTAAATTTTAATATGTGAAATATGTTTAAAATATTTTTTAAGCCAACTGAAGAGAATATGGAAACATCATTAGATGCTGCTCGTAAAAAGCCGAGTTTAGAAAAGAAAGATTCAGATTATTTTATAATAGGAAGAGATGTTGAACAGTGGCACAGTATAGTTGTTCATGACATGGATTCAACACCTAATCATTCTTCTAAAAGTAGGAAATTTCTTTTATTGTCTTTAAATTAACTCTAGTCCAAGTTGAGACATTTCTATAATTAGACACAAGTGATTTTATTTTACACCTGAAAGAACTCAAATACAGCTATATACACCATCTATCTGTATAACATAGAACTTAAATACAGCTATATACACCATCTATCTGTATAACATAGAACTCAAATACAGCTATATACACCATCTATCTGTATAACATAGAACTCAAATACAGCTATATACACCATCTATCTGTATAACATAGAACTCAAATACAGCTATATACACCATCTATCTGTATAACATAGAACTCAAATACAGCTATATACACCATCTATCTGTATAACATAGAACTCAAATACAGCTATATACACCATCTATCTGTATAACATAGAACTCAAATACAGCTATATACACCATCTATCTGTATAACATAGAACTCAAATACAGCTATATACACCATCTATCTGTATAACATAGAACTCAAATACAGCTATATACACCATCTATCTGTATAACATAGAACTCAAATACAGCTATATACACCATCTATCTGTATAACATAGAACTCAAATACAGCTATATACACCATCTATCTGTATAACATAGAACTCAAATACAGCTATATACACCATCTATCTGTATAACATAGAACTCAAATACAGCTATATACACCATCTATCTGTATAACATAGAACTCAAATACAGCTATATACACCATCTATCTGTTAACATAGAACTCAAATACAGCTATATACACCATCTATCTGTATAACATAGAACTCAAATACAGCTATATACACCATCTATCTGTATAACATAGAACTCAAATACAGCTATATACACCATCTATCTGTATAACATAGAACTCAAATACAGCTATATACACCATCTATCTGTATAACATAGAACTCAAATACAGCTATATACACCATCTATCTGTATAACATAGAACTCAAATACAGCTATATACACCATCTATCTGTATAACATAGAACTCAAATACAGCTATATACACCATCTATCTGTATAACATAGAACTCAAATACAGCTATATACACCATCTATCTGTTAACATAGAACTCAAATACAGCTATATACACCATCTATCTGTATAACATAGAACTCAAATACAGCTATATACACCATCTATCTGTATAACATAGAACTCAAATACAGCTATATACACCATCTATCTGTATAACATAGAACTCAAATACAGCTATATACACCATCTATCTGTATAACATAGAACTCAAATACAGCTATATACACCATCTATCTGTATAACATAGAACTCAAATACAGCTATATACACCATCTATCTGTATAACATAGAACTCAAATACAGCTATATACACCATCTATCTGTATAACGATAGAACTCAAATACAGCTATATACACCATCTATCTGTATAACATAGAACTCAAATACAGCTATATACACCATCTATCTGTATAACATAGAACTCAAATACAGCTATATACACCATCTATCTGTATAACGATAGAACTCAAATACAGCTATATACACCATCTATCTGTATAACATAGAACTCAAATACAGCTATATACACCATCTATCTGTATAACATAGAACTCAAATACAGCTATATACACCATCTATCTGTATAACATAGAACTCAAATACAGCTATATACACCATCTATCTGTATAACGATAGAACTCAAATACAGCTTTATACACCATCTATCTGTATAACATAGAACTCAAATACAGCTATATACACCATCTATCTGTATAACATAGAACTCAAATACAGCTATATACACCATCTATCTGTATAACGATAGAACTCAAATACAGCTATATACACCATCTATCTGTATAACATAGAACTCAAATACAGCTATATACACCATCTATCTGTATAACATAGAACTCAAATACAGCTATATACACCATCTATCTGTATAACATAGAACTCAAATACAGCTATATACACCATCTATCTGTATAACATAGAACTCAAATACAGCTATATACACCATCTATCTGTATAACATAGAACTCAAATACAGCTATATACACCATCTATCTGTATAACATAGAACTCAAATACAGCTATATTGTATAACATAGAACTCAAATACAGCTATATACACCATCTATCTGTATAACATAGAACTCAAATACAGCTATATACACCATCTATCTGTATAACATAGAACTCAAATACAGCTATATACACCATCTATCTGTATAACATAGAACTCAAATACAGCTATATACACCATCTATCTGTATAACATAGAACTCAAATACAGCTATATACACCATCTATCTGTATAACATAGAACTCAAATACAGCTATATACACCATCAATTTGTATAACTTTTTAAGAATTTAAAACCCATCACTTATTTCTATACAACAGACATGTCCAATTGCAAGGACTTGAGTTTTATGATATTATATCTATTTATAGACATCAGTAACCAGAAGTTTAAACCATATGTGTATGAAGACCAGGGTTCAAAAGAAGCTTTGTATTTCCATGGTGAACACGATTTTATACCCAGACAGAATTTATTAACAATATTTATACATCATACTCAGGTAGGTAATCTCTGGCACATTTTATTTCATTGTTTTCAACAACTAACCTAACCCTAACCCTAACCCTAACCCTACCTAACCCTAACCCTAACCCTAACCCTAACCCTAACCCTAACCCTACCTAACCCTAACCCTTAAATGTCCATTTCTCCAAGAGCCATGTAAGGAAAAGATTTTGTGTCTGTAAATTTGAAGAAGCTAATGAGTTTCAGTTGATATTTAATGTTCATTCTCTAACAATTT
The DNA here is from genome assembly GCA_030562195.1 of Nipponacmea schrenckii. Taxonomy (NCBI): domain Eukaryota; kingdom Metazoa; phylum Mollusca; class Gastropoda; family Lottiidae; genus Nipponacmea; species Nipponacmea schrenckii. Next base: position 34,392 of record CM060200.1, on the reverse strand, counting down.
ATCTAATATTATTACAGATAACGGTAGCCACATATAACTGGGCTACAGATGGTTTTAATTCACTAGAGAAACATATAACTAAACTAGTTCAGTGGCACAATGCCAGGATTCATCTATTAGACAGTATTCTTCATCAAAAAATGGGTTTATTTCAACATCATACTTTTACAGATTTACCCTATACTGTGGTAAGTTGATGGAAACACTCTAAAACGTTGAGGTAGATCTATTCACTAGTTTCTAATCAAAATATCCTTTCTCTTAGTTAAGATGACTCCATTCGTTCTCCACCATATTGAAAGGTGCTGGTATAATTTATAATTTCATTGGTACACTCTATTTCATTTTTTAGGATCAGAATCCCTTTACTCAGTCGACATATGAAAAAGAAATTCTACTTCGTAATTTGGCTCCACCGAAAGATACTCAACGACGTCAAATGGTGTCTAAAGAACGAAGCTATTCTCATCTAAGAGATATCATGCCTCAGTTTGATGAGATTTATAAAGAAGAATCACCCCATATTCCTCTCCATAAAAATACCAAGATTTCTAAAAGTAAAGATTCTGTGTATGTCCATGGTTTACAGGCTGTTGAAATAAGAAACATGTGTTTAAAAGGTAAAGTGATTTTACTGTATCTATTACAGCTGGAGTTGCATTATAATAAATACTATAACAGGTATCTCTAGTCAGGTTCGTTATTACTCTTATAGAACACCTAATACCACTCTTTGACTGGGTTTATTATCTATTTACCTTTAACATAGCAACAATATACTGTGTCATTGAATACAAATAACTCATTAAATAATTATTAGTATTTATGTTGCTAAAATTAAAATAGGATGGTTTTCATTATGTTTTTAACATGGATTGTATTGTGTTTGTAGAGGCTGATAAATTTCATACCTTGAGTGCCCTTTATAATAGTTGGTTATTTAAGACACCCAGTAGTTCACCTGTTAATGTAAGTCACATAACTATAATTAATCATAATATTCTTTCTTGAGTGAAAGTGAAAATGTTTAACTTTAAACCAGCTTGTAGACTGAATAACCAAAGTTTTTTTCCTTGTTCAATCATTATCAAGAGATGTCAAGTACCAGCTGGTGGACATGATCTTAAACCACCTAGGTTGATATTCTTGTGAAATCGTTTCTGTTGACACGCTGACAGGTTCGAATTTACATAACCTAAGTTGATATTAGTATGAAGACATTGAAGAGATATTCTTGTGACATTCTTTCTTTCTTTGTTACTTGCAGGAAGATCATTTGAAGTTGTTAAAAGATAGTTCAAGGTTATTCCATTATTGTGCCACACCCATATTATTCTCGTCCCAATGGCGTCATAGAGTCGTGGAGAAAACTTCTACACAAATTAAACAAGATATTCAAATAGCTTCCACCCCACCAACAGCTGATATACCAAAATCTGTAAGTTAAATAGATTATCTTATTGTGAGGTATATATCAGTCAGGTTGAATTTTATTAGTCTAATAAGTTACAGAACAGTAGGATATAAAACTCTATTTCATTTCATTAGTCCAATAAGTTACAGAACAGTAGGATATAAAACTACATTTCATTTCATTAGTCCAATAAGATACAGAACAGTAGGATATAAAACTACATTTCATTTCATTAGTCCAATAAGTTACAGAACAGTAGGATATAAAACCCTATTTCATTTGTCCAATAAGATACAGAGCAGTAGGATATAAAACTCTATTTCATTTCATTAGTCCAATAAGATACAGAACAGTAGAACATAAAACTCTATTTCATTTGTCCAATAAGATACAGAGCAGTAGGATATAAAACTCTATTTCATTTCATTAGTCCAATAAGATACAGAACAGTAAAATATAAAACTCTATTTCATTTGTCCAATAAGATACAGAGCAGTAGGATATAAAACTCTATTTCATTTCATTAGTCCAATAAGATACAGAACAGTAGAATATAAAACTCTATTTCATTTGTCCAATAAGATACTGAGCAGTAGGATATAAAACTCTATTTCATTTCATTAGTCCCATAAGATGCAGAACAGTAGAATATAAAACTCTATTTCATTTGTCCAATAAGATACAGAACAGTACAATATAAAACTCTATTTCATTAGTTCAATAACATACAGAACAGTAGGATATAAAAACTCTATTTCATTTGTCCAATAAGATACAGAACAGTAGGATATAAAACTCTATTTCATTAGTTCAATAACATACAGAACAGTTGGATATAAAACTCTATTTCATTTGTCCAATAAGATACAGAACAGTAGGATATAAAACTCTATTTCATTTGTCCAATAAGATACAGAACAGTAGGATATAAAACTCTATTTCATTAGTTCAATAACATACAGAACAGTTGGATATAAAACTCTATTTCATTTGTCCAATAAGATACAGAACAGTTGGATATAAAACTCTATTTCATTTGTCCAATAAGATACAGAACAGTAGAATGTTCATCTCTATTTCTTTAATCTAAAAGGGTAGTCATAAGATATAATTTTTTTTATTTTTCTCCTTTCAGAGATCCCGCCACAGTTCTGGTGCCTCAGTAACCAGTTTGAAGAGTAAACGTTCTGAAAGTCAAGATGGCCGTCGGAAGCCAATGACACCACAAGATTCTCCTGAAGTTCGTATTAATACATCACAAGAGGAAGCGTGGCATGTTAAACTTCGAGATAGTTTTATTAAAGAGTATATCAGTTATCTTCAGAATCTTGGTTTTAAATCTGTCAAGGTTCAACAATCTGGTAGAAAAAGGCAAGTTGGTTTTTTTCTTATTTCATACTATGGGCTTTCAAATAAATTGTTACTCTGATCTATTTACATGTTTTTGTCAGTCTGATCTATTTACATGTTTTGTCAGTCTGATCTATTTACATGTTTTTGTCAGTCTGATCTATTTACATGTTTTGTCAGTCTGATCTATTTACATGTTTTGTCAGTCTGATCTATTTACATGTTTTTGTCAGTCTGATCTATTTACATGTTTTGTCAGTCTGATCTATTTACATGTTTTTGTCAGTCTGATCTATTTACATGTTTTGTCAGTCTGATCTATTTACATGTTTTTGTCAGTCTGATCTATTTACATGTTTTTGTCAGTCTGATCTATTTACATGTTTTGTCAGTCTGATCTATTTACATGTTTTTGTCAGTCTGATCTATTTACATGTTTTTGTCAGTCTGATCTATTTACATGTTTTGTCAGTCTGATCTTTTACATGTTTTTGTCAGTCTGATCTATTTACATGTTTTTGTCAGTCTGATCTATTTACATGTTTTGTCAGTCTGATCTATTTACATGTTTTTGTCAGTCTGATCTATTTACATGTTTTGTAGTCTGATCTATTACATGTATTTTCAGTCTGATCTATTTACATGTTTTGTCAGTCTGATCTATTTACATGTTTTTGTCAGTCTGATCTGACTGTGATTGTTGGCCAATCAATAATGCTGTGGAGTTAAGTTTTTTAAAATTTTATGGTTATTTTTAGGGCTAGTGATATACCCAGTACATATAATATAAATATAAATACAGGAGAAGAAATCAACCTGACATCAGTTAGTCTACAGAAAACAATGACTGGTGGAATATTACTGATGGATATTGGATATCGAGAGGAATATTTCTGTGTCAAGTTGTTTGTTTTTGATTATTCACAGATCAGTATTAATATCAATCAACAGGTTAGACTTTATTTTATTATCGGAAATAGGGAGTATCAATCAATAGCTTATGATATTATATAATATATACTACTAACCTAATGATATTATATAATATATACTACATACCTAATGATATTATATAATATATACTACATACCTAATGATATTATATAATATATACTACATACCTAATGATATTATATAATATATACTACATACCTAATGATATTATATAATATATACCACATACCTAATGATTATATAATATATACTACATACCTAATGATATTATATAATATATACTACTACATAGCTAATGATATTATATGATACATACTACATACCTAATAATATTATATAATATATACCACATACCTAATGATATTATATAATATATACTACTAACCTAATGATATTATATAATATATACTACATACCTAATGATAATATATAATATATACTACATACCTAATGATATTATATAATATATACTTCATACCTAATGATATTATATAATATATACTGCATACCTAATGATATTATATAATATATACTACATACCTAATGATAATATATATTATATACTACTTACCTTATGATATTATATAATATATACTACTACATAGCTAATGATATTATATGATACATACTACATACCTAATAATATTATATAATATATACTACATACCTAATGATATTATATAATATATACTACATACCTAATGATAATATATATTATATACTACTTACCTTATGATATTATATAATATATACTACTACATAGCTAATGATATTATATGATACATACTACATACCTAATGATATTATATAATATATACTACATACCTAATGATAATATATAATATATACTACTTACCTTATGACATTATATAATATATACTTCATACCTAATGATATTATATAATATATACTACTAACCTTATGATATTATATAATATATACTACATACCTAATGATATTATATAATATATACTACTTAACTTATGATATTATATAATATATACTACATACCTAATGATATTATATAATATATACTACATACCTAATGATATTATATAATATATACTACATACCTAATGATATTATATAATATATACTACATACCTAATGATATTATATAATATATACTACATACCTAATGATATTATATAATATATACTACATACCTAATGATATTATATAATATATACTACATACCTAATGATATTATATAATATACATATATACTACATACCTAATGATAATATATACTACTTACCTTATGACATTATATAATATATACTACATACCTAATAATATTATATAATATATACTACATACCTAATGATATTATATAATATACATACATACTACATACCTAATGATAATATATAATATATACTACTTACCTTATGACATTATATAATATATACTTCATACCTAATGATATTATATAATATATACTACTAACCTTATGATATTATATAATATATACTACATACCTAATGATATTATATAATATATACTACTTAACTTATGATATTATGTAATATATACTACATACCTAATGATAATATATACTACATACCTAATGATATTATATAATATATACTACATACCTAATGATAATATATATTATATACTACATACCTAATGATATTATATAATATATACTACATACCTTATGATATTATGTAATATATACTACATACCTTTTTTATATTGATATAATATTATACTACATACCTAATGATATTATATAATATATACTACATACCTTATGATATTATATAATATATACTACATACCTAATGATATTATATAATATATACTACATACCTAATGATAATATATATTATATACTACATACCTAATGATATTATATAATATATACTACATACCTAATGATATTATATAATATATACTACATACCTAATGATATTATATAATATATACTACATACCTAATGATATATATAATATATACTACATACCTAATGATATTATATAATATATACTACATACCTAATGATATTATATAATATATACTACATACCTAATGATATTATATAATATATACTACATACCTAATGATATTATATAATATATACTACATACCTAATGATATATAATATATACTACATACCTAATGATATTATATCATATATACTACATACCTAATGATGAATTATGTGTGTTTATATTTCAGATGAGATTATTATTTGTTGATGAGTGTCAGAGGTATAAAGATTTAATACATGTTCATAGTTTCGCTCATGATTTTCATCTACGTTGTATTCAACGTTATATATCTGGAGAGGAGAGTATCTTTCACCAAGGTTTTCATCTCACCAACTTCCTCACAGATTTCACACAGATTTATTCTTATGCTCCAAGTTTCTCTCGAAATTGTCTACAACAAGGTCAGTAATAAACACTGCTTTTTTTGGTTACAGAATATGTTATGTTTTATGTTACAGAATATGTTATGTTTTATGTTACAGAATATGTTATGTTTTATGTTACAGAATATGTTATGTTTTATGTTACAGAATATGTTATGTTTATGTTACAGAATATGTTATGTTTTATGTTACAGAATATGTTGTGTTTTATTTTACAGAATATGTTATGTTTTATGTTACAGAATATGTTATGTTATATGTTACAGAATATGTTATGTTTTATTTTACAGAATATGTTATGTTTTATGTTACAGAATATGTCATGTTTTATGTTACAGAATATGTCATGTTTTATGTTACAGAATATGTTATGTAATAGGTAACAGAATATGTTATGTTTTATGTTACAGAATATGTTATGTTATATGTAACAGAATATGTTATGTTTTATGTTACAGAATATGTTATGTTTTATGTTACAGAATATGTTATGTTTTATGTTACAGAATATGTTATGTTTTATGTTACAGAATATGTTATGTTTTATGTTACAGAATATGTCATGTTTTATGTTACAGAATATGTAATGTTTTATGCTACAGAATATGTTATGTTTTATGTTACAGAATATGTTATGTTTTATGTTACAGAATATGTTATGTTTTATGTTACAGAATATGTAATGTTTTATGTTACAGTATATGTAATGTTTTATGTTACAGAATATGTTATGTTTTATGTTACAGAATATGTTATGTTTTATGTTACAGAATATGTTATGTTTTAAGTTACAGAATATGTTATGTTTTATGTTACAGAATATGTTATGTTATATGTTACAGAATATGTTATGTTATATGTAACAGAATATGTTATGTTTTATGTTACAGAATATGTCATGTTTTATGTTACAGAATATGTTATGTTTTATGTTACAGAATATGTTATGTTTTATGTTACAGAATATGTGATGCTGTCAGACACCCACAATATCAATGATCAAATATTTGAGTACATGATTAAACAAATGAAACAGTATGAAATGAGAGTTGTTAAAATGAAAGCTGTTGTAGATTATGATGTTGAACCAGTAAGTTATATTTCATGGTTGTGAAATTTGAAAATTGTCTTCGTAATCAAGAAATGTTTTCCCACGGAAAGTCTATTTGTCAACATTGTTGTGAGAGTAGAAAGAATAGTATTCAAGTTTTGAAGATATATTGTCTGTACTCTAAATAGTTCTACTATGGCGGTGAAGACAATTGAGTTTGATAATGAAAATATTTTATTTCAGGATTATTGTTATGTTAAGAATGTTGATGAGTATGCATTATTACGACATAGTAGATTAGTAAATCCTGGCCAGAAGGAAACAGACGATTATGATGTGGGATTAATTATAACCCAAGAGGCCGTACAAGGCAAAACAAGTCCGGATACAGATCGACCAATTTTACGATTGAAATATTTTGTTTTATTGACCAGAAGAAGGGATTGTTTTCCTTTGAAAAATTTAGAAAAACGATTGGGTGGAATTCGACCTAATAGACTCTTATCTACAGGTATGTTTGGTATTTTAATTCAATTTGACCTAATAGACTCTAACCTTCAGGTATGTTTGGTATTTTAATTCAATTCGACCTAATAGACTCTTATCTACAGGTATGTTTGGTATTTTAATTCAATTCGACCTAATAGACTCTAACCTACAGGTATGTTTGGTATTTTAATTCAATTCGACCTAATAGACTCTAACCTACAGGTATGTTTGGTATTTTAATTCAATTCGACCTAATAGACTCTAACCTACAGGTATGTTTGGTATTTTAATTCAATTCGACCTAATAGACTCTTACCTACAGGTATGTTTGGTATTTTAATTCAATTCGACCTAATAGACTCTTATCTACAGGTATGTTTCGTATTTTAATTCAATTCGACCTAATAGACTCTTATCTACAGGTATGTTTGGTATTTTAATTCAATTCGACCTAATAGACTCTAACCTACAGGTATGTTTGGTATTTTAATTCAATTTGACCTAATAGACTCTAACCTACAGGTATGTTTGGTATTTTAATTCAATTTGACCTAATAGACTCTAACCTACAGGTATGTTTGGTATTTTAATTCAATTAGACCTAATAGATTCTAACCTACAGGTATGTTTGGTGTTTTAATTCAATTCGACCTAATAGACCCTAACCTATAGGTATGTTTGGTATTTTAATTCAATTCGACCTATAGACTCTTATCTACATAGTTCCAAATCTGGAGGTAGACAAAACCATAATATAAATACTCATATCAATTGTGGAGTTATTTCATTGTTAGATTATGAATTTTGGTCATGTTTCATGTTTATTTATTATCAGATGGTTTTATAGAGACTAATAATGAACTGATAGAAAATGAAACAGTCCAACCTATACCAGTTAAACAACATATTGGTGTCCGTCAAGAAATCGTGGATTATCTGGGCTATTCTAATAAACATCAGGCTGCTATTTATGAATTATTATCTCATGAAATCAAATCAGCTTGGTGAGTTTCTGGCAGGTTTAATTTCTCTATAAATTAAGGATATTTATATTTCTGTTTTGTTTTATCAAATTAACCTATCTATATGATTGATTTTAGAATTGAAATCCAGATAAAGTGAAACAGCTATATGGATCACGAAAAAATGAAACATGAACATTAATTTATCAAGGTTTATGGTGAGAATTGCTACAATATCCAATATACTGTTTAATCTGTGTGATTTTCAGGGATGAAATAAAATGTATGGTGGTAAAGTCAAAGAGTGATTGTAGACGAGACTTACTGTGGAAGAGAATGCTGAATAATGAAGAGGAACAGAAAAAACGACGTAAAACTGATTTGGAAGAAAATCGTGAATATCTGGTGAGACTATTTATATTCCAATAGAAATAATCATCATTGTTTCAACTTGAAAGACATTTGTTAAATAGTAACGCTAGATCTTTATTGTGTTTAAAGTTGTTGTACTATATAGAAATATTCTGCTTAAGTAATTTTGTATATGATATTTTTTGACATATAAGAAAAATGACAATTCTTTTATTTTCTTTTGTTCTGTATTTTAGAATTTAGGGAAATTAAGTTATGACGAATTTCAAGAATTATTAAAGATGGTAATTAGAACACCATTAAGTGATGAAGATATACAGTTATTACCCTTATCAACCATGCCAGTGTCTTGGTACCGATCTTTAGTACCCATCTTGATGTCTAAATATTCCAACCATTACCGTTGTTTTACCTCTACAGACGGCCAGAATCAATGTATAGTAAGTTTAACTTTGTGGTCTGAAATAGTTCATTATTAACAAAGATTTACCTCCCTGCTAGTCAGTTACTTGCCCTTGCTTTTATTGTGAACAAATCAAATTTTTTATCTGGTTTTGATTTAACTCTAACATAGAAAAATATTGATGATTTCACTGGAAATTGATATTGATTCCTTGATTTTGGCATCATCTAAATAATGTCTATTAGCAGTACACAGTCAGGCGAGATTCTTAATCCTTTTTTAATTCCTATTTCAGTTGATAACAAACCCAAATTATCTTGGTATGTTTATAATGTTAGAGATAACTCCCACAAAAGCTGTAAGTTTTATATGCCTACGTGTAAATGTGGACGTATATTGTCATTGCACCTATTCGTCTACCTGTCTGTCTGTAAGTTCACATCCACCTGTCAGTCTTGTAAACACTATAGAAGCTACACAACTTGGTAAATGGTATACATGTATATATTGATGAGATTTCGGTTAAGTTTGAATTTCGTAAAATCGAATGAACAGTTATAAATTAGATCTCAGTCAAATTCAAAATAAGTAAATAAAAAGGATTAATTGCCCTTGCAACAAATATACCAAGTAAACACAACAGTTTTTATCCAATCTTGTTGAAACTTTGTATATATTGTTGAAATCGCGATCATGATTGAATTTAGAATAAATTGGTTTTACGGTTATGGAGTTACTTGACTTTAGTTAAATTTGTCTTATCCTTTCTCTGACAGTTGTCAGTGGGTTAGGGCAAGCTATGTTTTCTTCCTTTTTTATAATCATAAGGGGGAATAAAATGATCAGGTATAATGGTGGTATATCACCACAATAAAGGCTGTTTATGTTTAAGCTGGTAATGTTCATTAGTTGTGAGTAAACAGATATCTTGAATCCTGGACAATTGCCAATGGAAAAAATTAGAAACTATTTTTAATATTATCTGAAAGACTGTAGACTGAGTTTTTTTTTTTCCAGGATTTGAGCAAAGTTATACAGGAACCAATTACAGAATATGATGGCACGGTGCTTAGTCCCAATTTTTCTACAATTAGTATGTACAGTCATATTGAAGATTTCGTCAATACATGTTGTTTTCATCTCTGGTCTACATTGCTCTGAATTAATACTTTGTGTACATGGTCTATGACTTAATTAATAGTTTGTGTACATGGTCTATGACTTAATTAATAGTTTGTGTACATGGTCTATGACTTAATTAATAGTTTGTGTACATGGTCTATGACTTAATTAATAGTTTGTGTACATGGTCCTATGACCTTTAATTAATACTTTGTGTACATGGTCTATGATTTAATTAATAGTTTGTGTACATGGTCTATGACTTATAAATACTTTGTGTACATGGTCTATGACTTAATTAATACTTTGTGTACATGGTCTATGATTTAATTAATAGTTTGTGTACATGGTCTATGACTTAATTAATAGTTTGTGTACATGGTCTATGACTTAATTAATAGTTTGTGTACATGGTCTATGACTTAATTTAAAAAGTTTGTGTACATGGTCTATGACTTAATTAATAGTTTGTGTACATGGTCTATGACTTAATAAATAGTTTGTGTACATGGTCTATGACTTAATAAATAGTTTGTGTACATGGTCTATGACTTAATTAATAGTTTGTGTACATGGTCTATGACTTAATTAATAGTTTGTGTACATGGTCTATGACTTAATAAATACTTTGTGTACATGGTCTATGATTTAATTAATAGTTTGTGTACAAGGTCTATGACTTAATTAATAGTTTGTGTACATGGTCTATGACTTAATTAATAGTTTGTGTACATGGTCTATGACTTAATTAATAGTTTGTGTACATGGTCTATGACTTAATTAATAGTTTGTGTACATGGTCTATGACTTAATTAATAGTTTGTGTACATGGTCTATGACTTAATTAATAGTTTGTGTACATGGTCTATGACTTAATTAATAGTTTGTGTACATGGTCTATGACTTAATTAATAGTTTGTGTACATGGTCTATGACTTAATTAATAGTTTGTGTACATGGTCTATGACTTAATTAATATTTGTGTACATGGTCTATGACTTAATTAATAGTTTGTGTACATGGTCTATGACTTAATTAATATTGTTAATGGCTTAATATTTTGTACATGGTCTATGACTTAATTAATAGTTTGTGTACATGGTCTATGACTTAATTAATAGTTTGTGTACATGGTCTATGACTTAATTAATAGTTTGTGTACATGGTCTATGACTTAATTAATAGTTTGTGTACATGGTCTATGACTTAATTAATAGTTTGTGTACATGGTCTATGACTTAATTAATACTTTGTGTACATGCTCCTTGACTTAATTAATAGTTTGTGTACATGGTCTATGACTTAATTAATAGTTTGTGTACATGGTCTATGATTTAATTAATAGTTTGTGTACATGGTCTATGACTTAATTAATAGTTTGTGTACATGGTCTATGATTTAATTAATAGTTTTTGTACATGGTCTATGACTTAATTAATAGTTTGTGTACATGGTCTATGACTTAATTAATAGTTTGTGTACATGGTCTATGATTTAATTAATAGTTTGTGTACATGGTCTATGATTTAATTAATAGTTTGTGTACATGGTCTATGATTTAATAAATAGTGTGTGGACATGGTTCATGACTGAATTGTCTTGAGTTTGTTGTTTGAAATATTGTTAAATCTTAGATATGGTTTGTTTTGTGAAATATAAAGTATGTTATGTACTAATAATGTGTGTATATTAAGAATCATTTATCAACAATACCATCAACGAAAGAATTGAAAATTAATCGGGAAGGGCTTGAATGTGCTGTAATTCACTCAAATATCCATGTTAATGGAGAAAGGAGGAATGCTATGTTCTCAGAAACATCTTGACGATGAAATATTATGTCAAATACCTTGACAAAATTAAGTATGTAAACAATAAGCAATAATTGGTAACAGTCTTTCAGGTGGGGGATCTGGTTGTATGCGCTACCCTACAGTCCAATCCAATTCTATTTTGATACCAATTCATTTTTTATGTAATTTCTTTATGTGTGTATTATCTGCATAATCTTCATAGTCGACTAAAATTAAGACAGCTTACTAAGATGACGACATTGATGTAAACCTGGCTACGTCAACTAATGTTAAGATGCCAACGTCAAGATACAGACTTCGACTCACGTCAAGATGCCAACGTCAACTTATGTCAAGATACAGGCATCGACTCACGTCAAGATTGCGAAGTTGATGTTTAACTGGCGATGTTAACTTAAGTAAAGATGTTGACGTCCACTTACAACGAAAATGTCGACCTTAAAGATGGCTACGTCGGCGTTGAACTGGCGATGAGAAATAACGTCAGGATGACCACGTCGATTTACAACAAAATTTCAACCTTAAATAACATCTTCACATGAACTAACTTCAAGATGGCGGCATTAACGTCAACCTAGCAACGTCTTATAAAGTTGTCCTTAATTTGATGTTGTTGAGAACTGTATTAAAGAATTATCTCCCTTCAAATATAGCTGGTCCTAATTTCGTGTTGCTGAGAACTGTATAATAGGGTTATCTCCCTTTTAATATAGCTGTTCTTAATTTACAGTCTGATTAAAATATACTTTCGTTCGTATTTTATTAGTTTCGTTTCGATTGTTTTTACTAGCTATTGGCTTTATACTTAACCACTACAGTTAGTTCTAACACTGTCCTTCAGTACGAACTGTTTGAGCGACCTTTCACCTATTCAGTTTTAACCAATTACATGGCTTCCATTCCCTGCGACAAGATAATGTGACGCGTACAATTGGTGCATTCTGAGACTAGCTTATCAAGTCTGCTCCAATAGAAAGTACAACAATATGGCTGTTTTATATATTATTTCTTTATTATGGATTCAATATAGACACCGAAGAAGGTTTATACTAAAAGAAATATGTGTTTGATATGTGCCTTTGCACCACGGTTTTTCATTAGCATTTCTGTATCAGTTCAAGTTAAGTCGATCGGTTAAAACAGAGGTCATTAGGTTAAAACTTTGAAAATTGTTGAAAACTATATTATAGAGTTATCCCCCTTCTAATATACCAGCTCTAAAGTTAGTAATATTGAGAACTATATTATAGAGTTATATCCCTTTTAATATAGCTAATCTTAATCTATGGTTATAGAAAACTGTATAATAGAGTCATCTCTCTTCTTATGTAGCTGTTCTTAAGTAAATATTGTTGAAAACTATAAAATAGACTTATCTCCCTTCTAAAAAAGCTGTCCTTAATAATATGTTGTTAAGAACTTTATAATAGAGTTATCCCCCTACAAATGTAGCTGTTCTTAATCTAATCTTTTTGAGAACTGTATAATAGAGTTTTCTCCCTTCTAATAAAGCTGTTCTTAATCTAATGTTGTTTTGAATTGTATAATAGAGTTATCTCCTTTCTAATATAGCTGTTCCCAATAATTAATTGTTGTTGAGAACTGTATAAGAGAGTTATCTCCTTTCTAATATAGCTGTTCCCAATAATTAATTGTTGTTGAGAACTGTATAAGAGAGTTATCTACCTTCTTATATAGCTATACAAAATTTCATGTTACTAAGAACTGTATGATAAAAATACAACAACGTTCTAACTCTTCTTATATAGCTATACAAATTTAATGTTTAATAGAGTTATATCCCTTCTAATATAGCTCTCCTAAAGTTAATATTGTTGAAACTATATAATAGAGTTTTCTCCCTTCTAATATAGCTGTTTTTAATCTGATGTAAAGAACTGTATAATAATGTTACCTCCCTTCTTATATAGTTGTCTTTAATTTAATATTGTTGAGAACTGAATGATCGTGTTATCTCCCTTGTAAAATAACTGTTCTTTAATGTTGTTGTAAACTGAATAATAGAGTTATCTCCCTTCTAATATAGCTGGTACTAATTTAGTATTGTTGTGAACTGTATAATAGAGTCATTCCCCCTGCAACATAGTTGTTCTTAATTAGTTGACAACTATAAAAGAGAGATATCTCCATTTTATATATCTGTTCTAAATCTCATGTTGTTAGGAACTTCTTAATAGGGTTAGATTATCTCCCTTTTCATATAGCTGTTCTTAATCTAATAGAGTTAAGTTGCTTCTTATATAGCTTTGCATAATTTAATAGCTGTTCTTAATTTAATGTTACCTGTATAATAGAATTATCTCACTTTTAATATAGCTGTTCTTAATTTAATGTTGTTAAGAACTGTATAATAGAGTTATCTTCCTTCTAATATAGCTGGTTTAAATTTGATATTGTTAAGAACTATATAATAGTGTTATCTCCCTTTTAACTTAGCTGTCCTTAATTGTTGTTGAGAACTGTATAAGAGAGTTATCTCCTTTATAATATAGCTGGTCCCAATCTATTGGTGCTAAGAACTCTATAATAGAGTTAACTCCCTTCTATATAGCTGCTCTAAAGTTCATAATTTTGAGAACTGTAATATAAAAGTTATCTCCCTTCTTATATAGCTCTTCTAAAGTTAATGTTGTTGAGAACGATATAATAGAGTTATCTCCCTTCTTATGGACCTGTTCTTGAGTTGACATACAACTTCTCACTAACTCATTATCTCAATAACTCATTCACTCACTCACTCAAACTACCCTAGTGAATATCTGCGTAAGTTAATTAGTCACTCTGTCACTCACTCACTCACTTAGTTTCTTACCTACTCATTCAGTAAGTGACATTCACTCATTCTCACTCAGTCACTTACACACACATGCAGTCACTCAGTCCGTCGCTTACTCACTTATTAAATTATTAACTTATTTAGCAAGTCACTCACTAGGTTACTCAGTCAATCAGAATGACTGGGTGAATGACCTTATAATATACCTGTTGCTAAATTAAGGTTGTTGAGAACTGTATAATAGAGTTATCCTTCTTCAAATGTTGCTGTTTTTAATCTTATGTTGTTGAAAATAGTATAATAGAGTTATCCCCCTCATAATATAGCTGGTCTCAAATTAATGTTGTTGAGAACTGTATAATAGAGTTATCACCCTTCAAATGTAGCTGTTTTTAATCTTATGTTGTTGAAAATAGTATAATAGAGTTATCTCCCATCTTATATAGCTGGTCCTAATTTAATATTGTTGAGAACTGTATAATACAGTTATTTCTCTTCTTATATAGCTGTTTGTAATGTAATGTTGTTTAAAAACCGTATAATAGAGTTATCTCCCTTTTTAAGTTTAATATAATAGAGTTATCTCCCTTATAATATACCTGTTCCTAATCCCATGTTGTTGAGAACTGTAAAATAGAGTTATCGCGCTTCTAATATAGCTGGTCTATATCAAATGTTGTTGAAAACTTATTTTAGAGTTATCTCTCTTCTAATATAGCGATTATTAACTTAATGTTGTTAAGAACCGTATAATAGATTATTTCCCTTATTTCCCTTCTCATATAGCTGTTCCTAATCTAGAGTTATCTCCCTTCTTATATAGCTGTTTTTGAATTAATATTTTTAAGAACGAAAAAATGGATTTATCTCCCTTCTTATATAGCTGTTCTTAATCTAATGTTATTGAGAACTGTATGATATAGTTATTTCCCTTCTAATATAGCTGGTCCTAAATTTATGTTGTCGAGAACTGTATCATAGAGTTTTCTCCCTTCTTATATAGCTGTTTTTGAATTAATATTGTTAAGAACTTTAAATGGAGTTTAAATTAATATTGTTAAAAGCTATATATATGTTCTTAATCAAATAATGTTTAGAACTGTATAATATAGTAATCTCCTTACTAATATAGCTGGTTCTAAATTTATGTTGTTGAGAACTGTATAATTGAGTTAACCCCCTTCAAATGTATGTTTTTTCTTATGTTGTTAAAAATTGTATAATAGAGTTATCTCCCTTTTAATATAGCTGGTCCTAATTTAATATTGTTGAGAACTGTATAATAGAATTATCTCCCTTATAATATACCTGTTCCTTATCCCATGTGGTTGAGATCTATATATTAGAGTTATCTCGCTTCTAATATAGCTAGTCCAAATCAAATTTGATGTTGTTGAGAACTCTATAATCTCTATATCTCCCTTCTTATATAGCTGTTATTATTCTAATGTTATTGAGAACTGTATGATATGGTTATTTCCCTTCTAATAAAGCTGGTCCTAAATTTATGTTGTTGAGAACTGTATAATAGAGTTACCCCCTTCAAATGTAGCTATTTAATATAGTTTTCTCTCTTTTAATTTTAGCTGCCCTAGTCTTATGTTGTTGAGAACAGTATATAGTATTATCTCACTCACTCACTCACTCACTTACTCGACCTAGTGCGTAACTGTGTAAGTAAATTAGTCACTCAGTTACTCACTCACTTAGTTTCTTACCTATTCATTCAGTATGTGACTTATTCACTTAGTCACTCACAACAGTCACTCAGTCCGTCACCCATTAGTCACTTACTCAGTAACTCAGTTAATCATTGAGTTACCCAGCCACTAACTCAGTCACTCAGTTACTTCCTCACATATTTACTCAGTCACTCAGTTACTCAGTCAATCACCCAGTTACTCAGTGTTTCAGTTAGTCAGTCACATGGTTACACATTCACTCAGTAACTCGGTCAATAACGCAGTTACTCAATCACTCAGTCACACAGTTTCTCAGTCAGATAGTTATTAACCCACTCAATTACTCAGCTACTCAATCACTCAGCTACTCAATCACTCAGTTCCTCAGTCACTAAGTTACTTATTCATTTACTCACTCATTTACTCACTAACACAGTTACTCACTTACAAAGTTACTCAGTCATTCAGTTACTTGGCCACTTTCAGTTACTTGGCCAGTAACTCAGTAACTTAGTCAATCGCTCAGTTACTCAGTCACTCGGTTATTCATTCACTCATTCAGAAACTCACTCATATCTCACTCGAACAGTTTTTCATTAACTCAGTTACTCATTTACGCAATTTTTCAGTCACTCACCCAGTTGCTCACACAGTTATTCAGTCACTCAGTTACTCATTAATTTATTCCCTCAGTTACTCACTTACACAGTTACTACACAGTTACTCAGTCACTCAGTTAATTGGCCACTAACTCAGTAACCTAGTTACTTAGTCGCTCAGTTACTCAGTCACTCGGTCATTCATTCACTAACTCATTCAGAAACTCGCTCAGTAACTCACTCGAGCAGTTACTCAGTAACTCAGTTACTCATTTACTCAACTATTCAGTTACTCACTTAGTTACTCACACAATTATTCAGTCACTCAGTTACTCAGTCAATCACTCAGTTACTCAGTCACCCAATTACTCAGTCACTAACTTAGTTACTCAGTTACTCACACATTTACTCACTTACACAGTTACTCGCTTACACAGTTACTCGGTCACTCTGTTACTCGCCTACCAACTCTGTAACTCATTAACTTAGTCAATCGCTCAGATACTCAGTAACTCGGTTATTCATTCACTCACTCATTCAGAAACTCGCTCAGAAACTCACTCGAACAGTTACTCAGTAACTCAGTTACTCATTTACTCAACTATTAAGTTACTCATTTAGTTACTCACACAATTATTCAGTTACTCAGTCAATCACTCAGTTACTTTGTCACCCAATTACTCAGTCACTAACTTAGTAACTCCTTAGTCAATCACTCAGTTTCTCACTCACTCAGGTACTCGGTTACTCGGTTACTCATTCACTCAATCACCAAGTCACTCACTTAGATACGTACTCACACAATTAGTCGTTCACTTAGTTACTTAGTCACTAACTCAGTTACACATTTACTCAATCATTTAGTCACTCAATCAGTCACTCAAATAGATACTCAGTTACTCAGTAACTCAGTCACTCGGTCTCTCAGTCACTCAGTTACTCAATCATTTAGTCACTCACTATGTTAATCACTCACACTATTACTCAGTCACACAGTTATTTAGTCACTCAGTTACTCAATTACTACCTTAATAAATAGTTATCCCCCTTCTTATATAGTTGTTCTTAATTTAGTGTTGTCGAATACTGTATAATAGAGTTATATCCCTTCTAATATTGATAATCTCTTGTTGTTGAGAACTGTGTAATAGTCTTATCTCCCTTTTAATATAGTTGTTATTAAATTATTGTTGAGAATTGTATAAGAGAATTATCTCCCTTCTTATATAGCTATACAAAATTTAATATTGTTGAGAACTGTATGATAGAGTTATCTCTCTTCTTATATACCTGTTCGTAATCGATATGTTGTTAATAACCGTATAATATCTTTATGTTTTTTCTAATATAGCTATTCTTAGTGTATTGTTGTTGAAATTTGTATAAGCGAGTTATCTCCCCTCTTTTATTGTTCAGAACTGTATGATAGTTATGTCCCTTTTTTTTAAAAAAAAAATAGCTGTTCTTAATCTAATGATGTTGAGAATTGTATAATAGAGTTTTTTGACTTCTTAAATTGCTGTTCTTAATCTGATGTTGTTGAGAACTGTATAGTATAATAGAGTTATCTCCCTTCTAATATAGCTGTTCTTAATCTGATGTTGTTGGGAACTGTTTAATAGTGTTATCTCCCTTCTAATAAAGCTGATCTGAATCTAATGTTATTAAGCACTGATAATAGAGTTATATGTCTTTTTGTGTAGCTGTTCTTAAATTGATAATTTTGAGAACTATCAAATAGAGTTATCTCCCTTTCTAAATAACTGTCCTTAATAAATAAACGATACCCTCTTCTAATATAGCTATTCCTAATTTGGTGTTGTCGAGAACTGTATATTAGAGTTATCTCCCTTCTAATATTGATGATCTTAATTTAGTGTTGTTGAGAACCGTATAATAGAGTTATCCCCCATCTTATATAGTTGTTCTTAATCTAATGTTGTTGATTATTGTATAATAGAGTTATCTCTCTTCTTATATAGCTGTTCTTAATCTAATGTTGTTAAGAAACGTACACTAGAGTAATGTCCCATCTTATATAGCTGTTCTTAATCTAACGTTGTTGGTTATTGTATAATAGAGTTATCTCTCTTCTTATATAGCTGTTCTTAATCTAACGTTGTTGGTTATTGTATAATAGAGTTATCTCTCTTCTTATATAGCTGTTCATTATCTAATCACTCACCCACTTACCCAGTAACTTAGTCACTCACTAACAGTTTCTCATTCACTCAGTCACTCACTAACAGTTTCTCATTCACTCAGTTACTCAGTAAGACATTCAGTAAGTCACTTAGCCAATCACCCACCCAGTAACTCACTCAGTCACTTACTCACACAAGTACCCACTCACTTAGTCACTAATCACTCACAGTTTCTCATTCACTCAAACCCTCAGTCACTAATTTAGTAACTCAATCAATAACTCAGTCAATAACTCACTCATATAGTCACTCACTCACTTGGTCACTAACTTAGTCACACACTAACACAGTTTTCAGTCACTCAGTCACTTACATAATTACTCAGTATTTTGTTGATTTACTGATTAAGTGAGTGACTGAGTTCCTCACTTTCTCACAGTCTTAGTCACTCACTTATACAATTATCATTAGGGTCACTCAGTCACTCAGTTTCATACTCCCTCATTCAGTTAGTGAATTATTCACTCACTGAGTTTCTTATTTATTCATTCAGTAAGTGACTCATTAACTCACTCACTACGTCACTCATTCAGTCACTCACTCAGTCACTCACTTAATTACTTGGCCACTAACTTACTCACTCACTCACTCAGTTAATCAGTCACTCATTCAGTAACTGATACAGTTATTCAGTCACTCAGTTACTCAGCCACTAACTCAGTAACTCAGACAGTTTTTCACTAGCTCATTCACTCATTCACTCAGTGACTCAGTTTCTTACTCCCTCATTCAGTTAGTGACTTATTCAACTCACTCACTCACTCAACCACTCAACCACTCACTCAACCACTCACTCAATCAACCACTCACTCACAGTAATTCTTTCACATAGTCACTAAATACTCAGTTTCTCATTCACTCACTCAATTACTCACTTACTCAGCTACTCAATCACTCAGCTACTCAATCTCTCAGTTACTCAGTCACTCACTCATTCATTTACTCACTCAGTTACTCAGTTACGGAGTTCATTTACTCACACAGTTCTCAGTCTTATTTCTCGTTCAATTAGTGACCTATTCACTCACTCACTCACTTAGTTATAATTCATCCATTAAGTCACTCATTAAGTCACTCATTAATTCACTCAGTCACTCACTCAGTCACTCACTAAGTCACTCACTCAGTCACTTATATATTACTTAGTCACTCGCTCAGTAACTCAGTCAGTAACTCACTCAATCACCCAGTGATTTAGTCACTCAGTTAATCAGTTACTCAGTCAATAACTCAGTAACTCAGTCAATCACCAACCTACTCAATCACTCAGTTAATCTGTAACCCAATTACTCATTCATTTACTCACTCACACATTTACTGTCACTCAGTTACTTAGTCACTAAATCAGTCAATCACTCAGTCACTTTGTTACTTAGTCACACGGTTACACATTAACTCAGTAACTTAGTCACCAACTCACTCACAAACACATACGGTCACTCAGTCCATCACTTTATCACATAATTTACCATTCACTCGCCCAGTCACACACATATATACTTAGTCACTCACTCATTTAGCTAGTCACTAACTCGGTTACCTGCTCAGTCATTCTTTTACTCAATCAGAATGTCTGGGTGACTGACTAAGTCACAGAGTGACCACTTAATATGAGCTAGATTTTAAGCTCAAAATCGCCTTAATATGAGCCTTATTTTAAGCTCAAAATTGTTCTTAATATGAGCCCATTTTTAAGCTCATGACTTTTTAGTATGAGCACTTTTGTTAGCTCCTAAGATTATCTTATATGAGCTAAATTTTAAGCTCAAAAGACCACTAGATATATGCTCAATTTTAAGCTCAAAGGAACATAATATGAGCCCTTTTAAAAAGCTTAAAATTGTCCCGATAAGAGCCCATTTTTAAGCTCATAATACTACTTTATATGAGCTCATTCTCACTCATTCATTCACACTCACTCAGTCACTCACCTATCCAGTTACTCACTTACTCACTCACTCACTTATTCACCTACTTACTCACTTACTCCCAAACTAACATACTCACATACACTATCACTCAGTCACTAACTCACGCACTCAGAAACACAGTCACTTAGTTACTCAGTCACTCGGTCACTCACTCACGCACTCACTCAGTCACTTAGTCACTCATATAGTCACTTAGTCACTCACATAGTCACTCATTCATTCAATCAGTCACTCACTCAGTCACACATTCATTCAATCACTCACTGACTCACTCAAGCACACACTCACTCACTCGCTCGCTCACTCACTCAATAACTTAGGCACTGACTCGCTCACTCACTCACTCATCCACTCACTCACTTACTAGCTCACTAAGTGACTCACTCCCCCACTCAGCAAGTGACTCATTCACTCACTCACCAAGTCACTCAGTCACTTACTCCCTCTTTCAGTCACTCAGTCACTAAGTCAGTCACTCAGTCAAAACTGTTCCTGATATTAACCCCCTTTTAAGCACTTAGGCATTTTTCATATGGGCTCATTTGTCAGATCATAAGAATATTTTACATGAGCTCATTTTAAAGCTAAAATGCCACGTATTGTATGTCAATTTTCGAGCTCAAAAGACCACTTAATATGAGCACGATTTTAAGCTCAAAATCGTCCTTATATGAGCCTTATTTTAAGCTCAAAGTTGTTCTTAATATGAGCCCATTTTTAAGCTCATACACAGTCACTTACTCACTTAGTCACTTACTCAGTCACTTACTCACCCACTAACTCACTCAGTCACTTACTCACTCACTCAGTCACTTACTCACTCAGTCACTTACTCACTCACTCAGTCACTTACCCCTAACCCTAACCCTAACCCACTCACTCACTAAACAACTCATTTTAAAGCTCACTCACCACTAAGTAACTCACTTACTGAATCACTAATTTAGTTACTCAGTCACTCACTCAGTCACTCACTTACCCACTCACTCACTCACTCAGTCACTTACTCACTCACTCAGTCACTTACTCACTCACTCAGTCACTTACTCACTCACTCACTCACTCACTCACTTACTCACGCACTCAGTCACTCACGCACTCAGTCACTTACTCAGTCACTTACCCACTCAGTCACTTACTCACTCAGTCACTGACTCACTCACTCACTCACTCACTCACTCACTCACTCACTCACTGACTCACTCACTGAATCACTCATTTTTCACTAAAACTCAAACACACTCACTCACTCAATGACTTACTCAGTCACTTACTCACTTCATCACTCAATCACTTAATTACTCAATTTTCACTCACTCAGTCATTTACTCCCTCAGTCACAGACTCACTCAGTCAGTCACTTACTCACTCAGACACCTACTCACTCACTCACTAAATCACTCAGTTACATACTCTCTCACCCCCTCACTAACTCACTTACTCACTCACTCGGTCACTTACTCACTCACTGACTTACTCACTCACTCGGTCACTTACTCACTCACTTAGTCGCTTACTCACTCACTCACTTGCTCACTCACTCTTATGAGCACATTTTTAAGCTTATAGAACTTCTAACCCTAGACTACGTATATTAGATCTTCTTAAAATGAGCTCAAAATACCACATTATATGAGCTCCTTTTTTAAGCTCAAAATGCCACGTATATCAGGTCCATTTTCTTGCTCAAAAACCACTTAATAGGAGCTTAATCTTGAGCTTCAAATTTTCTTTAATATGAGCTCAATTTTAAGCTCAAAATTTTCCCTTATATGGGCTGAATTTTAGGCTCAAAATTGTCCCTGATATGAGCCCATTTTTAAGCTCATTGGTCTTCTTAATATAAGAGCAATTTTCGAGCCAAAAAACACCTATTATGAGCTCATTTTTAAGCTCAAATGCCATTTAATATGAGCTCAATTTTATGAGCCAATTTTAAAGTCATAGGATTTGTTAATATACGACTACTTTGAGCTCATTTTAAGCTCAAATTGCCACGCATATTTTAAGCTCAAAATTGTCCCTGATATGAGTCCATTTTTAAGCTCATAGGACTTGTTAATATTAGACAACTTTATGTGAGCTCATTCTTAAGCTCAAAATGACACTAATTATTAGGTCCATTTTCTTGTTGAAAAGACCATTTAATATGAGCTCAGTTTTAAGCTCAAAATTGTCCCTGATATGAGCCCATTTTTGGGCTCATTGGTCTTCTTAATATAAGCTCAATTTTCGAGCAAAAAAACACATTTTATGAGCTCATTTTTAAGCTCAAAATGCCATTTAATATGAGCTCAATTTTATGAGCCAATTTTAAACTCATAGGATTTGTTAATATACGACTACTTTGAGCTCATTTTAAGCTCAAAATGCAACGTATATTTTAAGCTCAATTGTCAATGTCAAAGTCAATGTTGTTTAATACTGTACACTAGAGAAATTTTTAATAGAGTTATCTACCAGTTAAAGCTGTTCTAAGTTAATCTTGTTGAGAACTGTATAATAGAGTTATCTCCCTTCTATTCACACTACGCTAAAGTCAATGTTGTTGAAGACTGTAAACTAGAGTTATCTTTCTTCAATATAACTTTACTAATGTTAATGTTGTTGAGAAATGTTTAATAGAGTTATCTACCTTAAGTTATGTTCTAAAGTTAATCTTGTTGAAAACTGTATAATAGAGTTACCTCCCTTCTATTCACACTACACTATAGTCAATGTTGTTGAAGACTGTAAGCTAGAGTTATCTTTCTTCAATATAACTTTAATAATGTGAATGTTGTTGGGAAATGTATAATAGAGTTATTTCCCTTCAATCTAACTTTACTAATGTTAATGTTGTTGAGAAATGTATAATAGAGTTATCTACCTTAAGTTATAGCTGTTCTTAAGTCAATCTTGTTGAGAACTGTATAGTGGAGTTATCTCCCTTCTATTCATACTACACTATAGTCAATGTTGTTGAAGACTGTAAACTAGAGTTATCTTCCTTCAATATAACTTTACTATTGTTAAAGTTGTTGAGAAATGTATAATAGAGTTATCTCTCTTTAAATCTTATTACTCTATAATCAGTGTTTTTAAAGACTGTTACATAGTTATTTCCCTTCAAAATAACTTTATTAAAGTGAATGTTGTTGAGAAATGTATAATAGAGTTATCTCTCTTTAAATCTTATTACTTTATACTCAATGTTGTTGAAGACTGTAAAATAGAGTTACTTCCCTTTAATATAACTTTACTAATGTTAATGTTGTTGAGAAATCTATAATAGAGTTATTTACCTTAAGTTATGGCTGTTCTAAAGTTAATCATGTTGAGAACTGTATAATGGAGTTATTTCCCTTTTAATCTTAGTTTGCTATAGTCAATGTTGTTGAAGACTGTAAACTAGAGTTATCTTCCTTCAATATAACTTTACTAATGTTAATGTTGTTGAGAACTGCATAATGGAGTTATTTCCCTTTTAATCTTAGTTTGCTATAGTCAATGTTGTTGTAGACTGTAAACTAGAGTTATCTCCCTTCAATATAACTTTACTAATATGAATGTTGTTGAGAAATGTATAATAGAGTTATCTACCTTATGTTATAGCTGTTCTAAAGTTAATGTTGTTGAGAACTGTATAATGGAGTTATTTCCCTTTTAATCTTAGAATGTTATAGTCAATGTTGTTGAAGACTGTAAACTAGAGTTATCTTCCTTCAATATAACTTTACTAATGTGAATGTTGTTGAGAAATGTATAATAGAGTTATCTACCTTATGTTATGGCTGTTCTAAAGTTAATGTTGTTGAAACTGTATAATAGAGTTATCTCCCTTTTAATTTTAGTATACTATAGTCATTGTTTGTAGACTGTAAACTAGAGTTAACTTTCTTCAAATTAACTTTTAATAATATTAATGTTTTTGAGAACTGTATAATAGAGTTATCTACCTTATGTTATAGCTGTTCTAAAGTTAATCTTGTTAAAAACTGTATAAAAGATGTTATCTCTCTTTTAATTTTACTATACTATAGTCAATATTGTTTAGAGATGTATAATGGAGTTATCTTCCCTTTACCCTTACTGCACTATAGTCAATGTTGTAGACTATAACTAGAGTTATCTCGTTTTAATCTAACTTTACTTATGTTTTATCACCTCAGTCACCTCAGGCAGCAACCTCACATCAGTAACCTTACCTCACCCCAGTCACGTCATTCTCCTGATCTCAGTCACCGCACCTAAGTAAGCTCACTTACCTCATTCACTTCGCCTCATATCAATCACCTCAAAGCAGTCACCACAATAACCTCAGTCAACTCAATCACCTCACATTTCACCTTAGACACCTCACTTCAGTCACCTCACAACTGCCACCTTGTGTCAGTCACATCTCTTTCCTCAGTGCTCAGTCATCTCACCTTAGTCACCTCAGTCATCTTAATCACCCCACCTGTCAACTCAATCTCTTCAGTCACCTGTCTATTCAATCACCTTAGTCACCTATATCATCTCTGTCACCTCAATCATCTCACCAGTTACCTCACCTCAGTTAACTCAGTCACCTCACCTAAGTCACCAGAAATCGGTCACCTCCGTCTCCACACCTCAATAATATCACTACAGTCACTAATTTCACTCACCTCAATCACCTAAGATAACTTAGTCACTTCATCTCAGTCACCTCAATCACCTCATAGACCTGATCTCAGTCAGCAGTCACCTCACCATAATCAACTCACCTCACCTCAGTATCCTCACTCCCAATAAGGGCTCATTTGTAAGCTTTAAAAAGCACCTAATATGAGCTTAATTTTAAGCTCACAATTATCCCTAATATGGGTCCTTTTTTAAGCTTCAAAACGCACCTAATATGAACCCATTTTCAAGCTCATAAGACTACTTTACATGAGATTATTTTAAGCTCAAAATGCCACGTATTATGGGTCCATTTTCTAGCTCAAAACACTAAAAATGAGCTCGATGTGTCTCCGATGTGAGCCTATTTTAAGCTCATAGGACTTCTAAATATGAGCTCATTTGTAACCTCACAATTGTCCCTAATATGATCCCTATTTTAAGCTTAAAATTGTTCCTCATATGAGCCCATTTTTAAGCTCATAGGACTTTCTAATATGAGCTCATTTGTCAGCTCATAAGACTACTTTATATGACCCTATTTTTAAGCTCATAGGACTTCTTAATATGGGCTCATTTGTCAGCTCGTAAGACTACTTTATATGAGCTCATTTTAAATCTCAAAATGCCACGTATATTGGAGCTCGATTTTAAGGTCAAAATTGTCCCCAATATTGGCCCTTTTTTAAGCTTCAAAAAGCACCTAATATAAACTTATTTTTAAGCTCATTGGCTTTAATATGAGCCCAGTTGTCATGTCATAAAACTACTTTATATGAGCTCATTTTAAGCTCAAAATACAACGTATTATGGGTTAATTTTCGAGCGAAAAAGACTTCTTTAAATCAGCTCATTTTAAGCTGAAAATGCCACTATTAAAGGGCCATTTTCAAGCTCAAAAGACCAGCTAATATTAGCAAATTTTTAAGCTCAAAACATCGCGTTTATTTGGTTTATTTTAAACTCAAAAGACCACTTAATATGGCCTCGATTTTAAGCTCAAAAATGTCCATAATATGAGCTTATTTGTCTGCCCAAAAGACTTGTTTATATCAGCTTATTTTAAACTCAAAATGCCACGTATTATGGGGCCATGTTCAAGGTCAAAAGACCACCCAATATCATGTCATTTTTTTAAGCTCAAAATGCCACGTATATTGGGTCCATTTTAGAGCCCAAAAGAGAGCTCGATGTTAAGCTCAAAATTGTCCCTGATATGAGCCCATTATTTAAGGTCCTAGGACTTCTTCATATGAGCTGATTTGTCAGCTACTTTATATGAGCCCATCTTTAAGCTCATATGTCTTCTAAATGTGAGCTCATTTCTCATCTCATAAGACTACTTTATATGAGCTCATTTAAAAGCTCAAAATGCCACGTATTGTTGGTTCATTTTCAAGCTCAAAAGACCACCTTATATGAGCTCTATTTGTTTTAAGCTCATAGGACTTAATATGAGCCCATTTTAAGCTCAAAATTGTCCCTAATATGAGCTCAATGTTGAGCTCAAAATTGTTTTTAATATGGGCCTCTTTTAAGCTTCAAATTCACTAAATTAAAAACTCTATGAAAAACGCTATTAAAAACGGTATCAAAAACTCAGTCACTAAGTTCACTCACTCACTAAGTCACTCACTCACTGAATCACTAATTTTACACTAAAACTCACACTCACTTACTCACTCATTCACTTACTCACTCACTCACTCGCTTATTCACTCACTCACTCATTCATCCAATCACTCACCACTTACTCAATTACTCACCCACCCAGCTCACTCACCAACTCAGTCACTCACTCACTAAATCACTCATTTTTCAGCTCACTCACCATTCACTCACCACTAAGTCACTCACTGAATCACTAATTTTCTCTAAAACTCACTCACACAATTACTTACTTATTCAGTTACTCACTCACTACCTCGCCACTCACGCATCAAATCACTCACAACTCACTCAATCACTCACCACTCACTGAATCACTATTACTCATTCACCCACCCACTCATTCATTTTTCAGCTCACTCACCATTTACTCACCACTAAGTCACTCACTGAATCACTAATTTTTCACTAAAACTCAATCACACACTCACTTTCTCACACAGTCACTTACTAACTCACTCACTCACTCACTCGCTCACACACTACCTCGCTCACTCACTAAATCACTCATTTTTTTCAGTAAAATTAACTCACATTCTCACTTAGTCATTCACTCACTCGCCTAATCACTCACTCACTCACTCATTCATCCAATCACTCACTCACTCAATCACCCAACCAGTCAATTACTCACCCACTCACTCATTTTTCAGCTAACTCACCAACTCACTCACCCACTCACTCATTTTTCAGCTCACTCACCATTCACTCACCACTAAGTCATTCACTCACTGAATCACTAATTTTTCACTAAAACTCACTCACACACTTACTTACTCATTCAGTTACTCACTCACTACCTCGCTCACTCACTCATCCAATCACTCACAACTCACTCATTTACTATTACTCACCCACCCACTCTCCATTTTTCAGCTCACCAACTCACTCAGTCACTTACTCACTCACACACTCACTCACTACCGCGCTCACTCATTTTTCAGTAAAACTCAATCACATACTCACTTAGTCACTCACTCACTCGCCTAATCACTCACTCACTCACTCATCCAATCACTCATCCAACCACCCAATCACTCAATTACTGACCCACTCATTTTTCAGCTCAGTCACCAACTTACACACTAAATCACTTATTTTTTAGCTCACTCACCATTCACTCACCACTAAGCCACTCACTCAATGAATCACTAATTTTTCACTAAAACTCACTCAGTCACTTACTCACTCCCTCATTCAGTCAGTCACTTAATCACTCACTCATCCACCCACTCACTCACTCACCCACTCACTCATTTTTCAGCTCACACACCATTCACTCACCAATAAGTCACTCACTGGATCACTAATTTTTCACTAAAACTCAATCACACACTCACTTACTCACACAGTCACTTAGTCATTCACTCACTCGCCTAATCACTCACTCGCTTTACCACTCACTCACTCATCCAATCACTGACCACTCACTCATTTTTCAGCTCACTCACCAACTTAGTCACTCACTAAATCACTCATTTTTCAGCTCATTCACCATTTACTCACCACTAAGTCACTCACTGAATCACTAATTTTTCACTAAAACTCAATCACACACTCACTTACTCACACACACAGCCACTTACTCACTCACTCGCATACTCACTACCTCGCTCACTCACTAAATCGCTCATTTTTTTCAGTAAAACTAACTCACATCACTTACTCACTCATCAAATCACTCACCCAACCACTCAATCACTCAATTACTCTTCCACTCATTTTTAGCTCACTCACCATTCACTCACCACTAATCCACTCACTCAATGAATCACTAATTTTTCACTAAAACTCACTCAGTCACTTACTCTCTCAGTCACTTACTCACTCAGTCACTCCCTCACTCACTCACTCACTCCCTCACTCAGTCACTCACTCACTCACCAACTCACTCACTCACTAAACCACTCATTTTAAGCTCAGTCACTCACTTACTGACTCACTCAGTCACTTACTCCCTCAGTCACATCCTCACTTACTCAGTCAATTACTCCCTCAGTCGCTTACTCACTCCCTCACTCCCCCACACTCACTCAGTCACCCACCAACTCACTCACACACTAATTTTTCACTAACTCACTTACTCACACAGCCACTTAATCACTCACTCGTATACTCACTACCTCGGTCACTCACTAAATCGCTCATTTTTTTCAGTAAAACTAACAGTAAAACAGTCACTTATTCACTCACTTACTCACTCAGTCACTTACTCACATAGTCACTTACTCATTCAGTCACTCACTCACTCACTTACTCACTCAGTCACTTACTCACTAAGTCACTTACTCACTCAATCCCTCACTCAGTCACTTACTCAGTCACTTACTCACTCATATGAGCCCACTTACTCACTAAGTCACTTACTCAATTACTTACTCGCTCAGTTACTTACTCAGTTACGTACTCACTTACTCATACAGTCACCGATTCACTCACTCAGTCACTTACTCACTCACTTACTTACTCACTCATTACTTACTCACTCAGTCACTTACTCTCTCAGTCACTTACTCACTCAGTCACTTACTCAGTCACTTACTTACTCCCTCACACTTTCTCACCTACTCACACAGTCACTTACTCACACAGTCACTTATTCACTCAGTCACTTACTTACTCATTCACTTACTCACCTTGTCGCTTACTCACTCACTTACTCACTACCTCACTTACTCACTCACTCACTTACTTACTCACTCACTACTTACTCACTCAGTCACTTACTCTCTCAGTCACTTACTCACTCAGTCACTTACTCAGTTACTTACTTACTCAGTCCCTCACACTTTCTCACCTACTCACACAGTCACTTACTCACACAGTCACTTATTCACTCAGTCACTTACTCACTTTCTCGCTTACTCACTCACTTACTCACTAATTACTCACCCAGTCACTTACTTACTCACTCACTTACTTACTCACTCACTCACTCACTCATTTACTCAGTTATTACTCACTAAGTCACTTACTCACTCACCTACTCACTCAGTCACTTACTCAGTCAGTCACTCAGTCACTTACTCAGTCACTTACTCACTTTGTCGCTTACTCAGTCACTTACTTACTCAGTCACTTACTCACTTTGTCGCTTACTCAGTCACTTACTTACCATCATTTACTTACTCACTCAGTCACTTACTCCCTTAGTCACTTACTCATAGTACTTACTCACTCCTCACTTTCTCACTACTCACCACAGCATTACTCACAAGTCACTTACTCACAGTCACTTACACTCAGTCACTTACTCACTAACTCACTACTTACTCACTCAGTCACTTACTCAGTCACTTACTCAGTCACTTACTCACTCAGTCACTTACTCACTAAGTCACTTACTCACTCAATCCCTCAGTCACTTACTTACTCAGTCACTTACTCACTCATATGAGCCCACTTACTCACTAAGTCACTTACTCAATTACTTACTCGCTCAGTTACTTACTCAGTTACGTACTCACTTACTCATACAGTCACCGATTCACTCACTCAGTCACTTACTAATTCACTCACTCACTTACTTACTCACTCATTACTTACTCACTCAGTCACTTACTCTCTCAGTCACTTACCACTCAGTCACTTACTCAGTCACTTACTCACT
Source organism: Nipponacmea schrenckii (assembly GCA_030562195.1). Lineage (NCBI taxonomy): Eukaryota > Metazoa > Mollusca > Gastropoda > Lottiidae > Nipponacmea > Nipponacmea schrenckii. Next base: position 2,961 of record CM060200.1, on the reverse strand, counting down.
CCCTCACACTTTCTCACCTACTCACACAGTCACTTACTCACACAGTCACTTATTCACTCAGTCACTTACTTACTCATTCACTTACTCACCTTGTCGCTTACTCACTCACTTACTCACTACCTCGCTTACTCACTCACTCACTTACTTACTCACCCAGTCACTTACTCACTCAGTCACTTACTCAGTTACTTACTTACTCACTCCCTCACACTTTCTCAACTACTCACACAGTCACCTACTAAAATCACTTTCACTCAGTCACTTATTCACTCAGTCACTTACTCACTTTCTCGCTTACTCACTCACTCCCTCACACTTTCTCACCTACTCACACAGTCACTTACTCACACAGTCACTTATTCACTCAGTCACTTACTCACTTTCTCGCTTACTCACTCACTTACTCACTACCTCGCTTACTCACTCACTCACTTATTTACTCACTCACTACTTACTCACCCAGTCACTTACTCACTCACTCACTTACTCACTCACTCACTCACTCATTTACTCAGTTATTACTCACTAAGTCACTTACTCAGTCACTTACTTACTCAGTCAGTCACTTACTTAGTCACTTACTCACTTTGTCACTTACTCACTAACTCACTACTTACTCACTCAGTCACTTACTCAGTCACTTACTCAGTCCCCTTACTTACTCACTCCCTCACACTTTCTCACACAGTCACTTACATACTCACTCGCGCCCTCGCGCGTCACTTACTCACTAGGTCACTTACTCAGTCACGTACTCACTTACTCACTCGCGCCCTCGCGAGTCACTTACTTACTCACTCACTAAGTTACTCACTCAGTCACTTACTCACTCATATGAGCTCACTTACTCACTCGGTCACTCACTCAGTCAATTACTCACTAAGTCACTTACTCACTAAGTCACTTACTCACTCAGTCACTTACTCACTAAGACACTTACTCACTAAGTCACTTACACACTCAGTCACTTACTTACTCACTCACTTTACTCACTAACTTACTCACTCAGTCACTCAGTCACTCACTCAGTCACTCACTTACTCACTCACTTACTCACTCACTCACTTACTCACTAAGTCACTTAGTTCCTGACTTCGGTCCTTTTTCGAGCAAAAAACAGCTATCATGAGCTCATTTTTAAGCTCAAAATGCCACGTATATTATAAGCTCAATATTGTCCTTGATATGAGCCCATTTTTAAGCTCATTGGTCTCCTAAATATAGGCTCAATTACTCACTAAGTCACTTACTCACTCATTCACTTATTCACTCAGTCACTTACTCACTAAGTCACTTACTCACTAAGTCACTTACTCACTCAGTCACTTACTCACTAAGTCACTTACTCACTAAGTCACTTACACACTCAGTCACTTACTTACTCACTCACTTACTCACTCACTCACTTACTCACTAAGTCACTTAGTTCCTGACTTCGGTCCTTTTTCGAGCAAAAAACAGCTATCATGAGCTCATTTTTAAGCTCAAAATGCCACGTATATTTTAAGCTCAATATTGTCCTTGATATGAGCCCATTTTTAAGCTCATTGGTCTCCTAAATATAAGCTCAATTTTCGAGCTAAAAAACACCTATTATGAGCTCATTTTTAAGCTCACAGTGCCACGTATATTTTATGCTAAAAAAACAGCTATCATGAGCTTATTTTTTAAGCTCAAAATGCCACTTAATATGAGCTCAATTTTATGAGCCAATGTTAAACTCATAGGAGTTGTTAATATACGACCACCTTGAGCTCATTTTTAAGCTCAAAGTGCCAAGTATATTTTATGCTCAAAATTGTCCTTGATATGAGCCCATTTTTAAGCTCATTGGTCTCCTAAATATAAGCTCAATTTTCGAGCTCAAAAAACACCTATTATGAGCTCATTTGTAAGCTCAAAATGCCACTTAATATGAGCTTAATTTTATGAGCAAATTTTAAACTCAAAGGAGTCGTTATATTTTATGCTCAAAATTGTCCCTGATATGAGCTCATTTTAAAGCTCATTGCTTTTCTAAATATAAGCTCAATTTTCGAGCCAAAAAAACACCTATTATGAGCTCATTTTTAAGCTCAAAATGCCACTTAATATGAGCTGAATTTTATGAGCAAATTTTAAACTCATAGGGGTTATAAATATACGACTACCTTGAGCGCATTTTAAGCTCAAAATGCCACGTATATTTTAAGCTCAAAATTGTCTCTGAAATGTCCATTTTTAAGCTCATAGGACTTGTTAATATTAGACAAATTTATGTGAGCTCAGTTTTAAGCTCAAAATGACACTAATATTAGATCCATTGTCTTGCTGAAAAGACCACTTAATATGAGCTCAGTTTTCAGCTCAAAATTGTCCATTGATGTGAGCTCAATTTTAAGCTTAAAATGAAACTAATATTAGGTCCATTGTCTTGCTGAAAAGACCATTTAATATGAGCTCAGTTTTAAGCTCAAAATTGTCCCTAATATGGGCTGTATTTAAAGCTCAAAATTGTCCCTGATATGAGCCCATTTTTAAGCTCACTGATCTTCTAAATATAAGCTCAATTTTCGAGCCAAAAAACACCAATTATGAGCTCATTTTAAGCTCAAAATGTCACGTATATAAGGACCATTTTGTTGCTCTACAGACCACTTTATATGAGCTCAATTTTAAGCTCAAAATTGTCCATTGATATGAGCCCATTTTTAAGCTCATAGGACTTGTAAATATAGGACAACTTTATGTGAGCTCCATTTTAAGCTCAAAATTACACTAATATTAGGTCCATTGTCTTGCTGAAAAGACCATTTGATATGGGCTCAGTTTTAAGCTTATAATGATACATTTTATAAATCAATTTTCAAGCTTAAAATGCCACCTAATTTGAGGTAAAAATACCACCTATTAATGACTCTGTAAGTGCTCAAAATACCACATAATATAAGTTGATTTTAAAGCTTACAAAATTATAGCAAT
>CM060199.1:42976537-43002218 GCA_030562195.1 Nipponacmea schrenckii | reverse complement strand
TGGCAAAAAAAATTTTTTTTTAAAAAGTTTGGGTAAAAAAATACCAAAAATCGTGCTTCTGTTTTCAAATAAAAGGGGAAAAAAAATCCAAAAAAGTTTTGGGATCCTTTTTTTTTTTTAAAGTCCAAGTTAAAAAAAAAACCCTGGGAAGCCCCAAAAGCGTTTTCGGGATTGGTGAAAACAATTCGGTCCCAAAAAAGGGGGGGAAACAACCCCAAACGCTTTTTTTTTAAATTTTTTAAAAAAAAAAAACCCCCGAAGGTCCAGGGCCAAAAAGGTGCCTGGGAAATGACCTTTTGGGGTTTTGTTTTTCAGGTTGGTTTTTGGATGCCCTTTAAAAAAAAAACCCCTAAAATTCCAATTTTAAAATTTGGCAGGACGTTTTTTTTTTAAAACTCTCGGTGAAAAATTTATTTAATTTTCTCCTCCTACTAAAGGGTTTTTTTTAAGCAAAATTTTTTTTAATTTTTCAAGTTTTTAAGAATTTTTTTTCCCTTTAAACAACTTTTTTTTTTTTTTAAATTCTTTTTTAAAAAATTTTTCCCCCCCTTTTCCAAAATTACCAGATCTTCAAGCATTAAATCAAATTTTCGAAATACTTCTTTTCAAAAATAAAAAGAAAAAGTTTAAAAAAATTTAAAATTTAAATTTTAATATAATTGGGTTTAATTTCAAGAACTTAACTTGGTTTTAAAAATGTCGAAAAGTCAAATTCCAAAAAAATTCTTTTTTCCCCCCAAATTTTTTCAGCAAATAAAAAACACAGACCCCCAAAAAAGCAAAAAAATTGAAAAATTAAAAAGCCAAAAATCCCTTTCCTTAAACTCCTCCCCAAAAACAGCAGGAATGGTTCAGGAAGTCTGAAATTTTGTACGCAGATAGTCTCTAGTCACCTACGTTCGGTGTCAAAAAATGGTCCCTGGGAAATTTTTATTTTTTCAATTCCAGCCATTTTTTTTAAAAGTCCATCACGGGTCCAAAAATACACATAGTCGTTATAACTCTGATTTGCACAGGGTTCGGTGCCAAAGGGTCTGAAAATTGGCAAATTTCGCCTGCAGCTAGCCAATAGTCAACTACGTTCAGGCGCAAAGAGTCCCAGCCCTCAATCAATTCGCACATGGTTAAATTTGATATTTCCTAAAAAGTGTTTCAATACTTGGAAAAAATGCAGGTAGTAGTCAATCAACCTTACCATCCTTGATATCTCTTTTCAAAGTGCTAATTTGGTTAATATTTGAGCTAGAAAGCTGAAATTTGACAGGCACCTAGCCCTACTCTCTGGCTACTCGCCTGTGAAATTTCAGCTTCCGGACTTGAAAACGAACCGAGTTATAGAGCTTACACGGAGTTTACTCGATTTGCACAGGTCAATTTTCCACTTTGTAAGCTTATATCTCCAGAAGTAAAGCTCCGATCGACATCGGGTCAATTTTGCCCGTTAGATAAATCATTTGTCTATCAGTCTGCCAAGTTTCAAGCAGATCTAGCCAGTGGTTTTTTCTACACAGTTTTTCCGCCATTTCAACTTTTTTTTTTGTTTTTGTTTTAACCCTATAGCTTTCACCAAACATGTTCAACATGCACTTTTTGACTTGATTTACATGTTTCACACTATTCTAAAGCCAATGAGACCAATTTCAACCAAATCCAATGACAACTTTTTTCTACACTTGTCTTTTTTGGACCTATTTTCAGTGGGCTATCAAAGGGTCAAGGGGCAAAGTTTCAAAGTCGAATTTTTTGGGGCTTAAAGCTTGTTCAATACACTTTGATGTCCTTGAATTTCAAAAGAATCTGAGGTCCAGTTTCTGGGTTATTAGACAAATTCCAAGCCTACCCCTCTTGATCCAAATTTCCAAAAATGTTGACATTTTTTTTTTTTTTTTCTTTCTTTTTTTTCTTTTTTTATATGTGGCTGACCCTTGCTAACCCTAACAGAGTCACAAAAAATGTAAATTTAGCCTTTTAAGGCAGTCTTTGACACTTGCATGCAACCGGTTCCATAAATGGCGCCATTCTTTTCTACGCCAGAGATCGCACTGTCATTTCGCAGTTGCCTGCCAAGTTTCGACTCGATTCGACAATCCGCCAAGAAATGAGAGCCGAAAAGATTGGTCGTTTTTCCACACTTGTTCATTTTTTTCACTTTTTTTCCTTTTTTTTCACTTTTTTTCTTTTTTTATATGTGGCTGACCCTTGCTAACCCTAACAGAGTCACAAAAAATGTAAATTTAGCCTTTTACGGCAGTCTTTGACACTTGCATGCAACCGGTTCCATAGATGGCGCCATTCTTTTCTACGCCAGAGATCGCACTGTCATTTCGCAGTTGCCTGCCAAGTTTCGACTCGATTCGACAATCCGCCAAGAAATGAGAGCCGAAAAGATTGGTCAATTTTCCACACTTGTTCATTTTTTTCACTTTTTTTCCTTTTTTTTCACTTTTTTTCTTTTTTTATATGTGGCTGACCCTTGCTAACCCTAACAGAGTCACTAAAAATGTAAATTGTTCAATATTTCTTTTTTATCTCTCGACAACTTACGACGTCAACTGAAAAGTCAACGCAAAGTCTCAAACCGATTGCTGCAGTTTATATTTCTTCGATATAATTTTCTCAACTTGCATGTGAATTTTCAAAGTCTTCCTATTCTTTTTTCTCTTCTTTTTTCCTCTTTGTCCTATTCCTTCTTGTTTCAATACACAGTCTTTTTGGGCCTCATTTCCACAGTTTTCATCCAATCCATCTGAAATTTTACAGGCAAGTCAATATTCATGGTCTCATCTCACACACCAAATTTCAACTTTCTAGCTTCACTCCTTCACTCTTCACTTGGCCTTTATAAGTCAACAGTAGGCTTTCTGTATACAAACACATTTAACCTCATTTCAACTACTTCTGATGCTTGGATCAAGCTGAAATTCACACACTTCATACATCTCATCAGTCTCTATTGAACAAAACAAGTTTCAGCCAAATCCGTCAACTTTGACTTTTTTTCATTTTTTTTTCACCAAGTCCAATACTTGGTCCATTTCACTTTGTGTGTAAAATACTAAATATGGTCCGATCCGAATGAAACTTGTTACCTGACCCAACCTAACCCTGCTCTATCGATTGGTGACATTTTCAACTTCCTAGCTTTCAAACTCGCAAAGTTTGCATGTCCGTAAATTTTTCAAAGTGTCCAAAAATACACTTTGGTCCATCGTTCTAGAAATGTCTTGGCGCAGGCGCAGAGCCCTTCAACTCGCCTTTCATACAGTCTGATTGACAAATCCATCCGCTTATTTTAAAAGCGCCTGTCCTACCCATGTTTACTTTTGAAACAGTCCTTGTAAAAGTAGCCAAGATGGCAGTCAATTCATCCAAGATTGAATTTTGCAGAAGTAAACCTTACGTGGTCTACATGATAAAACCACTCTAATTCCATTTCAAGATACTTTATTTTTTTTCAAACCCAAAGTCCAAAATCAATTCAAAATGTACTATCAAAAACCGTAATTTTCATCCAAAAACCTCCAAATTGCGGCTCCGGCCCCTTTTTGGCAAAACGATCGAAACTCCGTCGGTCGCGACCTTGACCCCCTTCCCTGACCTCTAACCCTGGGCCATCTTTCAAATGTGGGAAAATCGCCAAACTTTGGCTGCCAACATGTGGGGATAGAAACCCTACACACAAAAATAGTTGAAAATTGGGCCCGACCCTATAAATAAGTGAGACCTGGAAATAGCAAGTTGGTGTATTTTGGGACAAATTTTAAATAATGCGAAATCCCGCGATTTTTCGACGGGGATGGGTGGGGTTCGACTTAATTTGCATAATTTGTGACGTCATATTACCCCAACACCTGAAATAACTATGGTGTATTTTGGGACAGTAAACCAACGTTATAGTAAGGAATTGTGTATTTTTGGACGCAGAATTGGTGTATTTTGGGACAGTCCAAAAATACACCAAAGTGCTAGATGACCCCATTCAACGTTGATTTTTGGACATTCGATGGTGTATTTTTGGACAGGCCGTCCAAAAATACACGGGCGTTCTAACCCTAACCCTAACCCTAACCCTAACCCTACCTAACCCTACCTAACCCTACCTAACCCTACCTAACCCTACCTAACCCTAACCCCCTAACCCTACCTAACCCCCACCTAACCCCAACCCTAACCCTAACCCCAACCCTACCTAACCCTAACCCTACCTAACCCTACCCTACCCTACCCCAACCCTACCTAACCCTAAACCCCAAACCCCACCTAAAACCCCAACCCTACCCCAACCCTAACCCTAACCCTAACCCTAACCCTAAACCCCAACCCTAAACCCCAACCCTACCTAACCCTAACCTACCTAACCCTAACCCCTAACCCTAACCCTACCTAACCTACCTAACCCTAACCCTACCTAACCCTAACCCTAGTTTTTTCCCCTAGCTCCCAACCACCCTTATTCTTTATTATTTTAAAGATTCCTTAATAGTTTATATACCCAGTAATATTATCATTCATATTCGCAATGGTTTATAATATTTGCATAAATGAGCTATTAACGTTTATTTTTTTATATCAAATAACATATTCAATAAAATCTTTTGGGCTAATTATTATCTACGACACTCATGCTATATTAAGAAATCTATATTGACCCTCCCATTTCATGTTTGCACATGCTCATTTTTTATGAAATTGCATGTTCCATACATAAATTGCTATAATTTTGTAAGCTTTAAAATCAACTTATATTATGTGGTATTTTGAGCACTTACAAAGTCATTAATAGGTGGTATTTTCACCTCAAATTATGTGGTATTTTGAGCTTGAAAATTGATTTATAAAATGTATAATTATAAGCTTAAAAATGAGCTCATATAAAGTCTTTTGATCTTAAATGATGGCTCATATTAGTGGATTTTGAGCGTTTCACTCATGGTACAACTTTGAGCTTAAAATTTAACTCATATTTTGTGGTCTTTTGAGCTTGTATATAGCCCCATGGCCCCATAATACGCGGCATTTTGAGCTTAAAATGAGCTTTTATAAAGTAGTCTTTTTTGGCTGACAAATGAGCTCATAAAAAATAACTCTTATATTAACAATTGAATTAAACTCATATTCAGTGGTCTATTGAGCTTCAAATTGAGCTCATTATAGGTGTTTTTTGGCTCGAAAATTGACCCATAATGCAAGGCATTTTGAATTAAAATGAACTCATATATATATATCATATATACTCTTATATTAACAAGTCCTATGAGCTTAAAATGAGATCATATTGGGTGGTATTTTGTGCTTGAAAATGAGCTCATATAAATAAGTTTCATATTAAGAAGATCTATTAGCTTAAAAATAGGCTCACACCAGGGACATTTTTGTGCTTAAAATAGAGCCCATATTAAAGACAATTTTGAGCTTAAAATTGAGCTAATATTAAGTGGTATTTTGAGGAAGAAAATGGACATAATATACGTAATATTTTAAGCTTCAAAATAAGCTCTAACAAGTTGTCTTTTGAGCTAGAAAATGGACCTAATATTAGTTAAATTTTGAACTTTAAAATGAGCTCACATTAAGTAGTCTTATATTAACAAGTCCTATGAGCTTTAAAATGGGCTAATATCAAGGACAATATTGAGCTTAAAACTTTGCTCACATTAAGTTGTATTTTGTGCTTAAAAATGAGCTCATATAAAGTAGTCTTAACAAGTCCTATGAGCTTAAAAAAGGGCTCATATCAATGGACAATTTTGAGCTTAAAATTGAGCTCATATTAAGTGGTCTTTTGTGCTAAAAATGAGCACATATAAAGTAGTTTTTAGAGCAAGAAAAGGGCTAATATACGTGGCATTTTGAGCTTAAAATGAGCTCAAAGTAGTCGTATATTAACAAATCCTGTGAGTTTAAAATTGGCTCATAAAATTGAACTCATATTAAGTGACATTTTGAGCTTAAAAATGAGCTCATAATAGGTGTTTTTTGGCTCGAAAATTGAGCTTATATTAAGAAGACCAATGAGCTTAAAAATGGTTTCATATCAGGGACAATTTTGAGCTTTAAATACAGCCCATATTAGGGACAATTTTGAGCTTAAAATTGAGCTCTTTTGAGCAAGAAAATGGACCTGATATACGTAGCATTTTGAGCTTAAAAATGAGCTCAAAGTCGACGTATATGAACAAATCCTATGAGTTTGAAATTGGCACATAAAATTGAGCTCCTATTAAGAAGATCTATTATACGTGGCATTTTGAGCTTAAAAATGAGCTAATATTAATTAATCTTTTATTTACTAGTCCTATGAGCTTAAACTTGGCTCATTAAATTGAGCTCATATTAATTGGCATTAAGTGGTCTTATATTTAGAAGTCCTATGAGCTTAAAAAATTGGCTCATATGAGTGAGTAAGTGAATGAGTAAATGACTGAGTAGGAGTAAGTGATGTGTGTGAGTAAGTGAGTTTTAGTAAAAAGAGTCTGAGTAAGAATGAGTAAGTGACTGAGTAAAGTGATGAGTATAATTGAGTGAGTAGTGAATGAAGTGAGTTGTGTGAGTGAGTTTGAGTAAGTGAATGAGTGTATGAGGGTGTATGTGTGATGGAGTGAGTGAGTGGTAAGTGAGTCTCTGAGTGAAAATGAGTGATTAAGTGAGTGAGTGATGAGTGAGTGAGTAAGTGACTGAGTGAGTGAGTGACTGAGTGAGTGTGTGAGTTTGAGTAAAAAATGAGCTTAGTGAGTAGAGTGAGTCTTGAGTGAAAATTGAGTGATTTAGTGAGTGAGTGGTGAGTGAGTGAGTAAGTGAGTTGATGAGGATGAGTTAAGTGACTGAGTGAGTAGTTGTTAAAAAATTAGTATTAGGAGTAGTGATATAGAGTATGACTTATGGTTGTGAGTGAGCTTAAAAATGAGTGATTTAGTTGAGTGAGTGAGATGGTAGTGAGTGAGTGGAGTGAGTGAGTAGGTAGTGAGTGAGTTTAGTGAGTACGAGTGAGTGAGTAAGTATAGTGAGTGAGTGAGTAATTGAGTGATTAGGTGAGTGATTGGTGAGTGAGTGAAAAATGAGTGAGTAGTGAGTGAGTTGTGAGTAGTGAAAAATGAGTGAGTAAGTAATGTGTGAGTGAATTGTTAGAGAAAAATAGTGATTAGTGAGTGGATGATTAGTGGTGAGTGAATGAGTGAGTGAGTTGAAAAAATAGTGATTCAGTGAGGGAGTTGGTGAGTTAGCTGAAAAATGAGTGAGTGAGTAATTGAGTGATTGAGTGGTTGGGTGATTGATTGATTGAGTGAGTGGTGAGTGAGTGGATGAGTGAGTGAGTGAGTGAGTGGGTGAGTGATTATGCGAATGAGTGAATGACTAATTGAGTATGTGAATTAGTTTTACTGAAAAAAAATGAGTGATTTAGTGAGTGAGTGATCGAGGTAGTGAATGAGCGAGTGAGTGAGTGAGTAAGTGAGTAGGTGACTGTTGTGAGTAAGTGAGTGTGTGATTGAGTTTTAGTGAAATATTAGTGATTCAGTGAGTGACTTAGTGGTGAGTGAATGGTGAGTGATTTGAAAAATGAGTGATTTAGTGAGTGACTGAGTGAGTAAGTGAATGAGTGATTTAGTGAGTGAGTGACTTAGTGGTGAGTGAATGGTGAGTGAGCTGAAAAATGAGTCAGTGAGTGAGTCAGTGAGTGAGCGAGCTGAAAAATAAGTGAGTGTGTAACTGAGTGTGTAACCGAGTGAGTAATAAGTAAGTTTTAGTGAAAGATTAGTGATTCAGTGAGTGAGTGAGTGAGTGAGTGAGTGAGTGAGTGGGTGAGTGAGTGACTTAGTGGTGAGTGAATAGTGAGTGGGCTGATAAATGAGTCAGTATGTGAGTGAATGGTGAGTGAGCTGAAAAATAAGTGAGGGAGTGGGTGAGTAAGTGACTGAGTGAGTGAGTGAATGAGTTTTTGATACCGTTTTTAATAGCGTTTTCATAGAGTTTTTAATTTAATGAATTTGAAGCTTAAAAAAGGCCCATATTAAAAATAATTTTGAGCTTAAAATTGAGCTCATATTAGGTAATCATATGAGCTGACAAATGAGCTCACATTTAGAAGACAATTTTGAGCTTTAAATGGGCTCATATTAAGTCCTATGAGCTTAAAACAAATAGAGCTCATATTAGGTGGTCTTTTGAGATTGAAAATGAACCAACAATACGTGGCATTTTGAGCTTTAAAATGAGCTCATATAAAGTAGTCTTATGAGATGACAAATGAGCTCACATTTAGAAGACATATGAGCTTAAAGATAGACTCATATAAAGTAGCTGACAAATCAGCTCATATGAAGAAGTCCTAGGACCTTAATTAATGGGCTCATATCAGGGACAATTTTTAGCTTAACATCGAGCTCTCTTTTGGGCTCTCAAATGGACCCAATATACGTGGCATTTTGAGCTTAAAAAAATGACATGATATTGGGTGGTCTTTTGAGCTTGAACATGGCCCCATAATACGTGGCAATTTGAGTTTAAAATAAGTTGATATAAACTAGTCTTTTGGGCTGACAAATAAGCTCATATTATGGACTTATTTTGAGCTTAAAATCGAGGCCATATTGACAAATCCCTCCGCTTATTTTAAAAGCGCCTGTCCTACGCATGTTTACTTTTGAAACAGTCCTGGTATAAGTAGCCAAGATGGCAGTCAATTCCTCCAAGATTGAAATTTGCAGAAGTAAACCTTTCATGGGCTACACGAAAAAACTACTCCAAATCCATTTCAAGATACTTTATTTTTTTTCAAACCCAAAGTCCAAAATCACTTCAAAATGTACTATCGAAAACCGTAATTTTCATCCAAAAACCTCCAAATTCCGACTCCGGCCCCTTTTTGGCAAAACGATCGAAACACCGTCGGTCGCGACCTTGACCCCCTTCCCTGGGCCCTCTTTCAAATTTGGGAAAATCGCCAAACTTTGGCTGCCAACAAGTGGGGATAGAAACCCTACACACAAAAATATTTGAAAATTGGGCCTAAATCCCTGGAAATAGTACGTTGGTGTATTTTGAGACGGGGATGGGTGGGGTTCGACTTAATTTGCATAATGACGTAAACCTTGTGACGTCATATTAGCCCTAACACCAGAAAAAACATGGTGTATTTTGGGACAGTGAACCAACGTTATAGTAAGGAATTGTGTATTTTTGGACGCGAAATAGGTGTATTTTAGGACAGTCGAATGAGCGAGTAAGTGATTAAGAACAGCTACATGAGAAGAGAGATAACTCTTTTATACAGGTCTCAACATTAGATTAGGACAAGATTGAGTGAGCGAGTGAACTAGCGAGCTAGCGACTGAGTGAGTGACTGAATGAGTGACTGAGTGATTGAGTGAGTGATTGAAAGAGTAACTGAGAGAGTGACTAAGTGACTGAGTGAGTGAGTGAACTAGCGAGCCAGTGACTGAGTAGATGACTGAGTTAGTAACTGAGTGCGTGACTAAGTGCATGACTAGGGTTAGGGCGAGTGAGTGAGTGAGTGTGTGAGTGAGTGAGTGATTTACCGAATGTGTGAGTGAGTAAGAAACTAAGTGAGTAAATAAGTAACTCACGGAATGAGTAAGTAAGAAACTACACGAGTGAGTAAGTGAGTGAGTGAGGGAGTGAGTAACTTTCTGAATGACTATGTTAGTAAGTCACTTACTGAATGAGTGAGTGACTGACTGAATGAGTGAGTGAGCAAGAGTGTGAGAGGGTGACTGAGTGAGTGAGTGAGTGAGTAAGTGTGTGAGTGTTTGAGTGAGTGAGTGAGTGAGTGAGTGAGTAAGTGAGTGAGTGAGTGAGTGAGTGAGTGAGTGAGTGAGTGAGTAAGTGAGTAAGTGAATGAGAGACTGACTGATTTACGAAGTAACTAAGTTAGTGAGAAAGTAGCTGAAAAACTGAGTGAATATGTCACTTACTGAATGAGTAGGTAAAAAAGTGGGTAGATAAGAAAGTGAGTGAGTGAGCGAGCGAGTGAGCGAGTGGGCGAGTGGGATAATTCTCTTATATAGTTCTCAACAACTTTAAAAGAAAAACAATTATATAAGAAGGGAGAAAACTCTTTTTTTTATAGTTCTCAACAATTTTTACTTTAGACTGAGAGACTGAGCCAGCGATTGAGTGAGTGACTGAGTGCGTGAGTGGCTGAGTGAGTGAACTAGCGAGCTAGCGAGTGGCTGAGTTACTGAGTTACTGAATGAGTGAATAAGTAAGGGAGTGAGTCAGTGAGTGACTTAGAGATTGAGTGACTGAATGACTGACTAAATAATTGAGTGAATAAGTCACTAACTGAATGAGTGAGAAACTGAGGGAGTAATTAAGCTAGTGACTGATTGAGTGAGTAGCTGAAAGACTGAGTGACTGAATATCAGTAAGTTAGTGACAAAATAATTGAATGAGTGAGTGAGTAACTGAGAGAGTGGGTAAGTTAGTGGCTTTGAAATTGGGTGAGTGAGTAAGTGAGTGAGTAAATAAGTGAGTGAGTTATCGACTATTTGAATAAGTGGGCGAATGAGTCAGTGATTTAGTGAGTGACTGAGCGAGTGAGTGAGTAAGTAATTAAGTAATTAAGCCAGTGACTGAGTAAGTGAGTAGCTGAAAAACTGAATGAGTGAATGAGTAAATAAGTCACTAACTGAAAGAGAGGGGTGAGTGAGTGAGTGAGTGAGTGAGCAAGCAAATGAGCGAGTAAGAGAGTGAGTGACTGAGCCTGTAAGTTAATGACTAATTAAGTAGGTGACTGAGTGAGTAAGTGATTGACTGAGTGAGCGAGTAACTGGATGGGTATCTGAGAGAATGAGTGAGTGAGTGAGAGACCGAGTGAGTGAGTGAGTTACTGATTAACTGAGTAGCTGAGCGAGTGACTGTGTGAGTGAGTGAGTAGCTGAAAGTAGCTGAAAGAATGAGTGAGTGAATAAAAGAATGAGTGGCCGAGTGACTGAATTACTGTGAGATTGAGAAACTGAGAGACTAAGTGACTGGGGTAAGGGAGTAATTATCAAAGTGTTAGGAAAAGTACGTAAAAGGTTTGGCTTAATTTTATTGAAATGAATGCAATTTAATAAATTTATACAATTCAGAAAAAATAAATAAGGAACGTAGAAAAACACATAATTTAAGTAAACTATATACAATTAATACAAATGCCATAATTTGACAATAATATTTCTTATTTTTTGGAGTCTGAGTGAATGAATGAATGAGTGAATGAGAGAGTGAGTAACTGAGTGAGTGAGTGAGTAATTGAGTGAGTGACTGGGTGATTGACTGAGTGAGTGAGTGACTGGGTGATGACTAAGTGACTGAGTGAGTAACTGAGTGAGTGAGCGAGTGACCGAGTGAGTTAGTGAGTTAGTGAGTGAGTGAGTGAGTCAGTTACTGCTGACAAGTGCAGCATATAAGAAATTTGAAAAGGGGCCCTATCAGGGGCAAATTTTTAGCTTAACATCGAGCTCTTTTTGGGAATGGAAATAACGGCATTTTGAGCTTAAAAAAACTGATAGGGGTTTTGAGGAAAGCCCAAAGGGATTTGAGAAAAGTTGAAAAAGGGGGAAATAACTCTTTAATTGAGTGAGTGAGTTGACTGAGGACTGGGGATGACTAAGTGACTGAGTAACTGAGTGAGTGAGCCAAAAAAGTGACCGAAATGAAATAAGTTAGTGAAAAAAATTTGAAATTTGGGGGATAACTCTATTTTACAATTCTCAACAACACAAAATAAGGATAAGCCATATAAGAAGCAAAAGAACTCTATTTTAGCATAAATTAAGAACATCTTTATTAGAAGGGAAATAACTCTATTTTACAGTTCTCAACAACACTATACTTTATTAGAAATCAGCCATCTTAGAAGTGAGATAACTCTATTATACAGTTCTCAACATTATAAGATTAAGAACAGCTACATGAGAAGAGAGATAACTCTTTATACAGTTCACAACAACATTAGATTAGGACAAGATTAATTAAAAGGGGGATAATTCTCTTATATAGTTCTAAACATCTGTTAAAGAAAAACAAATATATAAGAAGGGAGAAAACTCTTTTTTATAGTTCTCAACAATATTAACTTAAGAACAGCTACATGCTAAGAGAGATAAATCTATGATACCATTCTTAACAACATTAGATTAGGAAAGGTGAGGTGAGTGAATGAGTAGGTGAGTGAGTAAATGAGTGAGTGAGTAACTGAGCAAGTGAGAAATTAAGTGAGTAGGTGAGTGATTAAGTGAGTTAGAAAGTGAGTAAGTAAGTGACTAAGTAATTAACTGAGTGATTGAGTAGTTGATTGAGTGAGTAATTAACTGAGTGATTGGGTGGGTAGATGAGTGAGTAAGCAAGTGACCAAGTAATTAACTGAGTGACTAGGTGAGTTAGAAGGTGAGTGACCGACTGAGTTAGTGACCGAGTAAGTGAATGAGTGAGTAACTGAGTGAGTAACTGACAAAGTGAGTAAGTTAGTGACTAAGTAATTAACTGAGTGATTGAGTAATTGATTGAATTAGTGAGTGAGAAAGTGAGTTTGTGAGTGAGTGACTGACTGAGTGAATGAGTAAGTAGGTGAGTGACTGAGTGAGTGACTAAGTGATTGAGTGACTGAGTGAGTGAGTGACTCAGTCATTAACTTAATTACTTAGTCACTAACTGACTCGCCCAGTTACTCACTCAGTCACTTTATTACTTAGTCACCAACTTACTCGCTCACTCACTCATTCACTATATTAGCCACTAAACCCTAACCCTAACCCTATATTAGCCACTTACTCACACAACGTTCACTCAAACTCACTCACTTATTCACTCACTTACTCTGTCACTCAGTCACCCACTCACTCACTCGCTCAGTTATTCGTCCAGTCACTCAGTCTCTCAGTCAGTCAATCACTTACTCACCAAGTCACCTAATTAATTAGTCAATCACTCACTCACTTGCTCATTCTCTCATTCTCTCACTCACTATATTAGCCACTCACTCACAGAGCTTTTCACTATCTCACGAACTCATTCACTTACCCAGTCAATAGGGTAAGGGCCAGTTAGTAGTGAGTGATTGACTGAACGAGTAAGTTGATGAATAATTAATTAGGTGAATGAGTGACTGGGGTTAGGGAGTAAGTAAATGTCTGTGTGAATGAGTGAAAGAGTGACTGAGTAAGTGAGTGAGTAGGTGAATGAGTAAGTGTGTGAGTGAGTGACTGAGTGAGTGACTGAGTGAGTGACTGGGTGAGTGACTAAGTGAGTGAGTGAGTCAGTGAGTCGGTCCGTGAGTCAGTGAGTCAGTGAGCGAGTGACTGACTGAGTGACGGGTGACGGAGTAAATCATTTATTGAATGAGGGTTAGAGTTCTTGAGTGACTGAGTGAAAGAATGAGTGAGTGAGCGAACTAGCGAGCTAGTGACTGAGTGAGTGACTGAGTGAGTGACTGAGTGAGTAACTGAGTGAGTGACTTAGTGACTGAGTGAGTGACTGAGTGAGTGACTGAGTGAGTGACTGAGTGAGTGACTGAGTTTCTGAGTGACCGAGTGAGTGAGTGAGCTAACTAGCCACTAAGTGAGTGACTGAGTGAGTAACTCAGTGAGTGACTAAGTGCCCGAGCAAGTGAGTGAGTGACTGATTGATTAACTGTGAGTGAGTGATTAAATGAGTGAGTGGTGAGTAAGAAACTACATGAGTGAGTAAGTGAGTGAGTAACTTACTGAATGACTAAGTTACTAAGTAAGTCACTTACTGAATGAGTGAGTGACTGAGTGAGTGAGCGAGTGATATAGTAAGTGAGTTAGTGTTTGAGTGAGTAAGTGAGTAAGTGAATGAGAGACTGACTGTCTTAGTGAGTGAGTGGATGGGTGAGTGAGTAAATGAATGAGGGAGTGAGTAAATGAGTAAGTGAGTGAATAAGTGTGTGAGTTAGCGACTAAATGAATAAGTGGGCGAATGAGTGAGTGAGTGAGTAAGTAGGCGAGTTTTTGAATTACTGAGTGAGCGAGTACGTTAGTGAGTAAGTAATTAAGCAAGTCACTGAGTAAGTGAGTAGCTGAAAAAAAAAACTGAGTGAATGAGTGAATACGCGAGTGACTGGGTAACAGAGCAAGTGACTGAGTAAGTTAGTGAGTAAGTAGCTGAAAGTGAGTGAGTGAATGAGTGAGTGAATACGTCACTTACTGAATGAGTAGGAAAGAAAGTGAGTAGGTAAGTGAGTGAGTGGGTGAGTAACTGAACGACTGAGTGAGTGAGTGAGTGAATGAATACGTCACTTACTGAATGAGTAGGTAAGTAAGTAAGCGAGGAGTGAGTGAGTGAGTGATTGACCAAGTGAATTACCGAGTGAGTGAGTCAGTGAGTAGCTGAGCCAGTGACTGAGTAACTGATAGTAACCTAGTAGGTGAGTGAGAAAGTAGCTGAAAGCCTGAATACGTCACTTACTGAATGAGTAGGTAAGAAAGTGAGTGAGTGAGTGAGTGAGTGACCGAGTGAGTGAGTGAGTAATTGAGTAAATGAGATAATAAGTGAGTGAGTTACTGACTAAGTAATTAACTGAGTGAAAAAGTGGGTAGGTAGGTAGGTAGGTGAGTGAGTGAGTAAGTAATTAAGTAAGTTATTGACTAAGTAATTAGCTGAGTTATTGAGTCACTAACTGAATGGGGGAGGGAGAAATTGATCCTAACCCAAGTGACCGAGTGAGTAAGGGAGTAACTGGGCGAGTAACTCGCCGAGTGATTGAGTTACTGTGTGAGTGAGTCAGTTAGTGACTAAGTAATTAAGTTAGTGACTGAGTGAGTGAGTAGCCGAGAGAATGAGTGAGTGAATGAGTGTATACGTCACTTATTGAATGAGTAGGTAAGTAAGTAAGTAAGTAAGTGAATGAGTGAATGAGTGAATACGTCAATTACTGAATGAGTAGTTAAGTAAGTGACTGAGTGAGTGAATGTGTGAGTGACCAAGTGAGTGACCGAGCGAGTGAGTAATTTAGCTAGTGACTAAGTAAATGATCGAGTAACTTAGTAAGCTATATAAGAAGCAAGATAAATCTATTATACAATATTCAACAACACTAAATAAGGGCTAGATATATTAGAAGGGAGATAACTCTATTATAAGTTAATTACAACATGAGCTTTAGTTCATAAGAATGGAGATAACACTATTATACAGTTCTCCTAAACATTAGATTAAGAACAACTATATACAGAGGGAGATAAATCTATTTTACAGTCCTCAACAACTTAAAATAAAAACAAATAGATAAGAAGGGAGATAAATCTGTTATACAATTATCAACAATAATAAATTTTGTATATGTATATACGAAAGGACAAAACTCTTATATTACAGTTTTCAACAACATTAACTATAGAACATCTATATAAGAAGCGGGAAACTGTATTATAAATTTCTCAACATTAAATTAGGACCAGCTATTGTAGAAGCCAGATAACTCTATTATACAGTTCTTAACACCATAAAATTTTATACAACTATAAAAGAAGAGGGATAACTCTATTATACAGTTCTCAACAGAATTAGATTAAGACCACCTATATTATAAGGGAGATAACTCAATTATATAGTTCTCAACAAATTTAAATTAAGAAGAGCTATATCAGAAGGGCGATAACTTTTTATACATTTCTAAACAACAATAAATTTTGTCTAAGTATATAAGAAGGGAGATAACTCTATTTATTATACAATTATCAACAATAATAAATTTTGTATATGTATATAAGAAGGGAGATAACTCTTTCTATTATACAATTATCAACAATAATAACTTTTGTATATGTATATAAGAAAGGACAAAACTCTTATATTACAGTTTTCAACAACATTAACTATAGAACATCTATATAAGAAGCGGAAATCTGTATTATAAATTTCTCAACATTAAATTTGGACCAGCTATTGTAGAAGGGAGATAACTCTATTACACAGTTCTTAACACCATAAAATTTTATACAATCATAAAAGAAGAGGGATAACTCAATTATACAGTTCTAAACAACATTAGATTTTGAATAATGAACACAATGAACTACTCCTCAATTTAATACAATAATACACAACGTTTCAACAGTTACACAGTCGTCATCAGGTGAACAAGACTAAAAACAAAAAGAGTAAGGCCTATATATAACAAGAGCGAAAACAATAACATAAGCTGAGAGCATAATTGATATACAAACGATAGATTAGAAGGATAAAGATGAAAGAAGGAGATTAAGGTAAAAACATTAACTTTAGAACATCTATATCAGAAGAGAAATAACTCTATTATACAGTTCTCAACAAAATTAACTTTAATATAGTAAGATTAGAAGGGAAATAACTCTATTATACAGTTCTCAACAACATTAACTTTAATATGGTAAGATTAGAAGGGAAATAACTCTATTATACAGTTCTAAACAACATTAACTTTAATATAGTAAGATTAGAAGGGAAATAACTCTATTATACAGTTCTCAACAACAATAACTTTAATATAGTAAGATTAGAAGGGAAATAACTCTATTCTACAGTTCTCAACAACATTAACTTTAATATAGTAATCAATTAACAATTTTATAATTGAAAATGATTTTTGTGTGGTAGCCATCACTAAAACCCCTGGATTAATCCTGACACTCCAAGTGCTGTAATTGCAGGCATTGTTCCTGATGGTTATCATATTCACCATACTGATCGTGAAACAACAGGTGGAGGTGTCGCTGTGATTCACAAGTCCTCCATGTCACTTACAGTAAAGAAACAAGCAAACTATGAATCTTTTGAATACATGGACACATCTTTATCACTGGACTCTAAAAAAATTCGATTAATAGTATTATACAGACCACCCAATAAGGAGCCAGTTAATGTCTTTCTTGAAGAATTTACTTCACTAATTGATACAATCTCATCCTGCAGTTCTGATCTACTAATACTAGGTGATTTCAATATACATATGGACAATACTAATGACGCATCGGCAAAAAAATTTAGTGACATTCTAGATATTTACAACCTTCACCAACAGGTTAAAAATGCCACTCATATTCATGGACACACTCTGGACTTGATAATCACCAGAAAAAATGAACTTATACTAACAAATATATCAACTGATGACCAATTGTTATCCGATCACTACCCTGTTTGTTTCCAAGTAAACATAGAAAAACCCCGTCCAACGCAGAAAAAAGTAACATTCAGAAATTTTAAACACCTTGATATTGTTAATTTCAGAAATCACATTGCTGATTCAAATATAAATTCTTCACACAACCTGACTGATGTTAATGATACAATAGAACTTTTCGATAAAACAACAAAATCAATCCTCGACTCTCTGCTGCCAGAAAAAACCCGAACTTTTCGGATCCGTCCTGGGACCCAGTGGTTTAACAGTGAGATTGAATCTGCTCAGAAGGAACGAAAAAGGGCCGAGAAACTTTGGAGACGCAGTAAACATGAAGCTCATAGGGATAACTTCAGATATTTGCGTAATAAAGTAACACATTTAATTGAGAAAGCAAAAAGAGAATATTACTTGGTTAAAATTTCACAAAGTCACGATAAACAAAAAGAATTATTCAAGATAGCTGGTACTTTGTTTGACCCTCACTGCAATATAGTAAAAATACCTGATGGTGATCTTGCTATTGTTGTGGAACAGTTCTCATCATATTTCTGTGATAAAATAAAACGTATCAGAGAAGAACTTGAGAGCCATCGCACCTTATATACAGACCCTTTACCTCTCAAAGTCGTCCAGTTCCCTCAATTCAAGCCGTGTACAGCTCCAGATATTCGAAAACTGATAACTATATCTGCTAGCAAGTCATGTGCACTAGACGTCATACCAACATGGTTATTGAAGGAATGTTTAGATGAATTTCTTCCTATCATTGCGAACATCATCAACCACGCCATAAGGTCTTCCACATTTCCAGATTCATTTAAAACGGCTAACGTCACACCTTTATTAAAGAAACAAACACTTGACCATAATGATTACAAGAACTACAGACCTGTATCAAACCTTAACTTCGTCTCAAAAATTCTAGAGAAATGTCTTGCCACACAAATCACTGATCATATCAACATAAATAATCTGGCTGAAATATTCCAAAGTGCTTATCGACGAAATCACAGTACAGAAACAGCACTCTTACGAGTACAAGATGACATCTTCAATGCTATAGATTCTAAGAAATGTGTCATTCTGATACTTTTGGATCTTTCTGCAGCATTCGATACTGTAGACCACACAATTTTGCTTCAACGACTAGACAAATATTTTGGAATCCAGGACGAGGCGAATGAATTACTGAGATCCTATCTGTCCAACCGTACACAGAAAATTGTAATAGAGAGCAGCTCTTCATCTCTTGTAGGACTGAGTTATGGCGTCCCCCAAGGATCAGTTCTTGGTCCTATTCTGTTTAGCCTCTATACAGCACCACTTGGTCAGATAGTTAGAAAACATAATGTTTCATTTCATCTCTATGCAGATGACACACAACTGTACGCTTCTTTCGAACCATCTTCCTCCTTTAATCCCGCTAAATTTAAATTAGAAGAATGTTTAGATGAAATCCGTACATGGATGTCCTCAAACTTTCTAAAGCTCAATGATAGTAAAACAGAATACTTGATTCTTGGCTCCAAAAACCTTACATCTAAAATAAACTGTCAAGTGGAACGTTCAGTCGCCATTGGAAACTGTCATGTGGATCCTAGTACATCTGCTAGAAATATTGGAGTTATCTTTGATTCTGTGATGAAGTTAGAGAAACAGGTTAACAAAGTGTGTCAATCCTGTCATTATCATCTACGGAATATTAGATTAATCACCAAATATCTTGATATTGATGCTGTAAAGTCACTAGTAAATGCCCTTGTTACTTCTCGACTAGATACTACTAACTCTCTACTGATTGGATTACCTGCTCGACTTCTCAACAAACTTCAACAGGTTCAAAACTCAGCTGCTCGCCTTATCTCAAACTCGGATCGCCGAGAACACATCACCCCCATATTATTTCATCTTCACTGGTTGCCTGTAAATTTCCGGATTAAATATAAAGTGTTGGTGATAACATTTAAATGTCTACATGAGATGGCTCCTCCTTACTTGACTGAACTTATATCTAAATACCATCCAACAAGAACTCTCAGATCATCTAACTCTAACAATTTAGTTCAAAAATCTGCAAATCTGTGTTCATACGGAATGAGAAGTTTTTCCTACCAAGCCCCAATATTATGGAATTCTCTGCCGTCAAACCTCAAAAACTGTACCAACCTTCACTCGTTTAAAAAACAGCTTAAAACACATCTGTTTAAACAAGCATTTTATTGAATCATTTTTTAATTGTAAAGCGCAGAAGAGCACTTTTAGTGGTTCAGCGCTATAGAAGAAAATGACATTACATTACATTACATTACATTACATTACATTACATTACATTACATAGTAAGTTTAGAAGGGAAATAACTCTATTATACAGTTCTAAACAACATTAACTTTAATATAGTAAGATTAGAAGGGAAATAACTCTATTATACAGTTCTCAACAAAATTAACTTTCATATAGTAAGATTAGAAGGAAAATAACTCTATTATACAGTTCTAAACAACATTAACTTTAATATAGTAAGATTAGAAGGGAAATAACTCTATTATACAGTTCTCAACAAAATTAACTTTTATGAAGTAAGATAAGAAGGGAAATAACTCTATTATACAGTTCTCAACAACATTAACTTTAATACAGAAAGATTAGAAAGGAAATAACTCTATTATACAGTTCTCAACAACATTAACTTTAATACAGTAAGATTAGAAGGGAAATAACTATATTATACAGTTCTCAACAACATTAACTTCCATATAGTAAGATTAGAAGGGAAATAACTCTATTATACAGTTCTCAACAACATGAACTTTAATATAGTAAGATTAGAAGGGAAATAACTCTATTATACAGTTCTCAACAACATTAACTTTAATATAGTAAGATTAGAAGGGAAATAACTCTATTATACAGTTCTCAACAACATTAACTTTAATATAGTAAGATAAGAAGGTTAATGACTCTATTATACAGTTCTCAACAACATTAACTTTAATATAGTAAGATTAGAAGGGAAATAACTCTATTATACAGTTCTCAACAACATTAACTTTAATATAGTAAGATTAGAAGGGAAATAACTCTATTATACAGTTCTCAACAACATTTACTTTAATATGGTAAGATTAGAAGGGAAATAACTGTATTATACATTTCTCAACAACATTACTTTTAATATAGTAAGATAAGAAGATTGATAACTCTATTATACAGTTCTCAACAACATAAACTTTAATATAGTAAGATTAGAAGGGAAATAACTCTATTATACAGTTTTCAACAACATTAACTTTAATATAGTAAGATTAGAAGGGAAATAACTCTATTATACAGTTCACAACAGCATTAACTTCCATATAGTAAGATTAGAAAGGAAATAAATTTATTATACAGTTCTAAACAACATTAACTTCCATATATTAAGATTAGAAGGGAAATAACTCTATTATACAGTTCTCAACATCATTAACTTTAATATAGTAAGATTAGAAGGGAAATAACTCTATTATACAGTTCTCAACAACATTAACTTTAATATAGTAAGATAAGAAGGTTAATGACTCTATTATACAGTTCTCAACAACATTAACTTTAATATAGTAAGATTAGAAGGGAAATAACTCTATTATACAGTTCTCAACAACATTAACTTTAATATAGTAAGATTAGAAGGGAAATAACTCTATTATACAGTTCTCAACAACATAAACTTTAATATATTAAGACAAGAAGGGAAATAACTCTCCTATACAGTTCTCAACAACATTAACTTTAATATAGTAAGATAAGAAGGGAAATAACTCTATTATACAGTTCTAAACAACATTAACTTTAATATAGTAAGATTAGAAGGGAAATAACTATATTTTTTAGTTCTAAACAACATTAACTTTAATATAGTAAGATTAGAAGGGAAATAACTCTCTTATACAGTTTTCAACAACATTAACTTTAATATAGTAAGATTAGAAGGGAAATAACTCTATTATACAGTTCTAAACAACATGAACTTTAATATAGTAAGATAAGAAGGGAAATAACTCTATTATACAGTTTTCAACCACATTAACTTTAATATATTAAGATAAGAAGGGAAATAACTCTCCTATACATTTCTCAACAACATTAACTTCCATATAGTAAGATTAGAAGGGAAATAACTCTATTATACAGTTCTCAACAACATGAACTTTAATATAGTAAGATTAGAAGGGAAATAACTCTATTATACAGTTCTCAACAACATTAACTTTAATATAGTAAGATAAGAAGGTTGATAACTCTATTATACAGTTCTCAACAAAATTAACTTTAATATAGTAAGATTAGAAGGGAATTAACTCTATTGTACAGTTCTCAACATTAACTTTAATATAGTAAAATTAGAAGGTTAATAACTCTATTATACAGTTCTCGACAACATAAACTTCCATATAGTAAGATTAGAAGGGAAATAACTATATTATACAGTTCTAAACAACATTAACTTTAATATAGTAAGATTAGAAGGGGAATAACTCTATTATACAGTTTTCAACAACATTAACTTTAATATATTAAGACAAGAAGGGAAATAACTCTCCTATACAGTTCTCAACAACATTAACTTTAATATAGTAAGATAAGAAGGGAAATAACTCTATTATACAGTTTTCAACAACATTAACTTTAATATAGTAAGATTAGAAGGGAAATAACTATATTTTTTAGTTCTAAACAGCATTAACTTTAATATAGTAAGATTAGAAGGGAAATAACTCTATTATACAGTTCTAAACAACATTAACTTTAATATAGTAAGATTAGAAGGTAAAAAACTCTATTATACAGTTCTCAACAACATTAACTTTAATATAGTAAGATTAGAAGGGAAATAACTCTATCATACAGTTCTCAACAGCATTAACTTTAATATAGTAAGATAAGAAGGGAAATTACTCTATCAAACAGTTCTCAACAACATTAACTTTAATATAGTAAGATTAGAAGGGAAATAACTCTATTATACAGTTCTAAACAACATTAACTTTCATATAGTAAGATAAGAAGGGAAATAACTCTATTATACAGTTCTCAACATTAACTTTAATATAGTAAGATTAGAAGGTTAATGACTCTATTATACAGTTCTCAACAACATTAACTTTAATATAGTAAGATTAGAAGGGAAATAACTCTATTATACAGTTCTCAACAAAATTAACTTTAATATAGTAAGATTAGAAGGGAAATAACTCTATTATACAGTTCTCAACAACATTAACTTTAATATGGTAAGATTAGAAGGGAAATAACTCTATTATACAGTTCTAAACAACATTAACTTTAATATAGTAAGATTAGAAGGGAAATAACTCTATTATACAGTTCTCAACAACAATAACTTTAATATAGTAAGATTAGAAGGGAAATAACTCTATTCTACAGTTCTCAACAACATTAACTTTAATATAGTAATCAATTAACAATTTTATAATTGAAAATGATTTTTGTGTGGTAGCCATCACTGAAACCTGGATTAATCCTGACACTCCAAGTGCTGTAATTGCAGGCATTGTTCCTGATGGTTATCATATTCACCATACTGATCGTGAAACAACAGGTGGAGGTGTCGCTGTGATTCACAAGTCCTCCATGTCACTTACAGTAAAGAAACAAGCAAACTATGAATCTTTTGAATACATGGACACATCTTTATCACTGGACTCTAAAAAAATTCGATTAATAGTATTATACAGACCACCCAATAAGGAGCCAGTTAATGTCTTTCTTGAAGAATTTACTTCACTAATTGATACAATCTCATCCTGCAGTTCTGATCTACTAATACTAGGTGATTTCAATATACATATGGACAATACTAATGACGCATCGGCTAAAAAATTTAGTGACATTCTAGATATTTACAACCTTCACCAACAGGTTAAAAATGCCACTCATATTCATGGACACACTCTGGACTTGATAATCACCAGAAAAAATGAACTTATACTAACAAATATATCAACTGATGACCAATTGTTATCCGATCACTACCCTGTTTGTTTCCAAGTAAACATAGAAAAACCCCGTCCAACGCAGAAAAAAGTAACATTCAGAAATTTTAAACACCTTGATATTGTTAATTTCAGAAATCACATTGCTGATTCAAATATAAATTCTTCACACAACCTGACTGATGTTAATGATACAATAGAACTTTTCGATAAAACAACAAAATCAATCCTCGACTCTCTGCTGCCAGAAAAAACCCGAACTTTTCGGATCCGTCCTGGGACCCAGTGGTTTAACAGTGAGATTGAATCTGCTCAGAAGGAACGAAAAAGGGCCGAGAAACTTTGGAGACGCAGTAAACATGAAGCTCATAGGGATAACTTCAGATATTTGCGTAATAAAGTAACACATTTAATTGAGAAAGCAAAAAGAGAATATTACTTGGTTAAAATTTCACAAAGTCACGATAAACAAAAAGAATTATTCAAGATAGCTGGTACTTTGTTTGACCCTCACTGCAATATAGTAAAAATACCTGATGGTGATCTTGCTATTGTTGTGGAACAGTTCTCATCATATTTCTGTGATAAAATAAAACGTATCAGAGAAGAACTTGAGAGCCATCGCACCTTATATACAGACCCTTTACCTCTCAAAGTCGTCCAGTTCCCTCAATTCAAGCCGTGTACAGCTCCAGATATTCGAAAACTGATAACTATATCTGCTAGCAAGTCATGTGCACTAGACGTCATACCAACATGGTTATTGAAGGAATGTTTAGATGAATTTCTTCCTATCATTGCGAACATCATCAACCACGCCATAAGGTCTTCCACATTTCCAGATTCATTTAAAACGGCTAACGTCACACCTTTATTAAAGAAACAAACACTTGACCATAATGATTACAAGAACTACAGACCTGTATCAAACCTTAACTTCGTCTCAAAAATTCTAGAGAAATGTCTTGCCACACAAATCACTGATCATATCAACATAAATAATCTGGCTGAAATATTCCAAAGTGCTTATCGACGAAATCACAGTACAGAAACAGCACTCTTACGAGTACAAGATGACATCTTCAATGCTATAGATTCTAAGAAATGTGTCATTCTGATACTTTTGGATCTTTCTGCAGCATTCGATACTGTAGACCACACAATTTTGCTTCAACGACTAGACAAATATTTTGGAATCCAGGACGAGGCGAATGAATTACTGAGATCCTATCTGTCCAACCGTACACAGAAAATTGTAATAGAGAGCAGCTCTTCATCTCTTGTAGGACTGAGTTATGGCGTCCCCCAAGGATCAGTTCTTGGTCCTATTCTGTTTAGCCTCTATACAGCACCACTTGGTCAGATAGTTAGAAAACATAATGTTTCATTTCATCTCTATGCAGATGACACACAACTGTACGCTTCTTTCGAACCATCTTCCTCCTTTAATCCCGCTAAATTTAAATTAGAAGAATGTTTAGATGAAATCCGTACATGGATGTCCTCAAACTTTCTAAAGCTCAATGATAGTAAAACAGAATACTTGATTCTTGGCTCCAAAAACCTTACATCTAAAATAAACTGTCAAGTGGAACGTTCAGTCGCCATTGGAAACTGTCATGTGGATCCTAGTACATCTGCTAGAAATATTGGAGTTATCTTTGATTCTGTGATGAAGTTAGAGAAACAGGTTAACAAAGTGTGTCAATCCTGTCATTATCATCTACGGAATATTAGATTAATCACCAAATATCTTGATATTGATGCTGTAAAGTCACTAGTAAATGCCCTTGTTACTTCTCGACTAGATACTACTAACTCTCTACTGATTGGATTACCTGCTCGACTTCTCAACAAACTTCAACAGGTTCAAAACTCAGCTGCTCGCCTTATCTCAAACTCGGATCGCCGAGAACACATCACCCCCATATTATTTCATCTTCACTGGTTGCCTGTAAATTTCCGGATTAAATATAAAGTGTTGGTGATAACATTTAAATGTCTACATGAGATGGCTCCTCCTTACTTGACTGAACTTATATCTAAATACCATCCAACAAGAACTCTCAGATCATCTAAC
This sequence comes from Nipponacmea schrenckii, assembly GCA_030562195.1. Classification (NCBI taxonomy): domain Eukaryota; kingdom Metazoa; phylum Mollusca; class Gastropoda; family Lottiidae; genus Nipponacmea; species Nipponacmea schrenckii. The sequence goes on along the minus strand of CM060199.1, from coordinate 42,977,016 downwards.
TCTAACAATTTAGTTCAAAAATCTGCAAATCTGTGTTCATACGGAATGAGAAGTTTTTCCTACCAAGCCCCAATATTATGGAATTCTCTGCCGTCAAACCTCAAAAACTGTACCAACCTTCACTCGTTTAAAAAACAGCTTAAAACACATCTGTTTAAACAAGCATTTTATTGAATCATTTTTTAATTGTAAAGCGCAGAAGAGCACTTTTAGTGGTTCAGCGCTATAGAAGAAAATGACATTACATTACATTTCATTACATTACATTACATTACATTACATTACATAGTAAGTTTAGAAGGGAAATAACTCTATTATACAGTTCTAAACAACATTAACTTTAATATAGTAAGATTAGAAGGGAAATAACTCTATTATACAGTTCTCAACAAAATTAACTTTCATATAGTAAGATTAGAAGGGAAATAACTCTATTATACAGTTCTAAACAACATTAACTTTAATATAGTAAGATTAGA
>CM060199.1:42944332-42976037 GCA_030562195.1 Nipponacmea schrenckii | reverse complement strand
CCCAGATATTTTTACATCACAAACCTTAATGATTGCCAGTCTACAAACAAACTCAAATGTCACGTGTTAAATCATGAATAAATCATCTCTCCCAATAATCGCAAAATCAATCTACATTCTATCCTTAAATGACAGCCAGGAGACCAACAAATTTTAAATAGCTCTAAAGCTGCAGAACTGTTACAAACAGGTCTAGTTATTCTTTCCAATGGTGTATAACACTTGCTATTTGATCAAAATTGCACGTTTTAAATTTGCAAATTTTGTAATTTCTTCTATACTAACTGTGTGTATTTTTCTTTAAATCGAAATAGGGTCTCGGAAGATAATTCAATTTGTGTTATTTTGATGTACATGTATATAGAATCTATTGCCGAAATATATATGGAAACCGATTTTTGAATTGTTATTTTGATTTTGATTTTTTACGATTAAAAATTAATTCAGTTAAAATGATTCAAAGATATTATATATCTTAAATAAAAGGAATGATTGTTCATTTCTCGTTGTGGGCGATGTATGATATGGAATATTTGGAAGGAAATGACAACCTTTAGAATTTTAAATGATATTCTCTTAAGCAAAAATAATGTACAGTTGAGAGGACTAGTGGTATAAGGGACGGAACTCTATAAAATACTCTCTTAAAGATGTAAAGCCGCGCTGTTAATTTGATGGCTCTATGTTATACCATGGCAACTTGCCACAAATTGCAGGATCTAATGTTCCTACTACACCTAAATTAAGATTGATAAATAAATAAATAAACAAATTAAAAGTATCAACGATCTGGAAAGTTAATTTAATCCGAGATCAATTTGTAATCTCAAATAAGGTGTTATGTCCCTTAGACCACAAATTTGTTTTTTCGACGTTTTGTTTTACACACTAATTAAATAGATATAAATGTTACAAGAAGAGTTAAGAAGGGCAAAAAGTCAAATTGTGTTAATTTCTTATCGTTTGGTCAAGACAAATTTTGACATTTCCAGTTTAAGAATCGCACCCAATCAAAACAAGTCATTATACTGAGTAGGCGTGGTTACGTTCTATTTTAAATGACAGCCAGGAGATATAACAAATTCTAAATATCTCGGAAGCTGCACAATTGTTACAAACAGCTCTAGTTATTATTATGGAATTGGATATTATAAATGCAAAGTTTCACCCATTCAATAGAAGGGACGCGCACTGCCTTGGTACCGTCTAACGGTTCTAGTTTTTTTTTTTTTTTGGGAAGCTCGCTAGCCCAAACGGAAAAAGATAGACTATTTCTGTTTTCACCAATGGTTTTTATATGGGCTGGAATCAAAAATGAATATCTAACATGAAATTTTCGCTAAACCGAAAGTGGCTAATTGCATAATATGCAAATAAGATTTCAAGCTAGCTCGGGCCCTAATAGTCGCATCGGTCTGAAATTTACAGGATATAGATAGATAGGCAGCGCAATTAAAACTACATCATCAAATTTTTTTGATCACTTCCGGTTTGGGCGTGGGGACTTCCGGTTTTTTCGTCTCATGTCGGGCGACCCTGCTTCCCATGTAATTCAAGATTCTAAACAAAAACAGTATATTTTAGCTATATTAAATGATTTTAATCCCCTGAGATGCAGAAAAATTAAATTGAATGTTGCGCATGCGCAGTTTTCAAAAATAGCAAATTTTCTTAAAAATTTAATAAGTCCGCCAATTATTAACCGATTTTTATGATTTTGGTGTCTATCGAAACCTTAATATTTTATCTAAAAAATGTTGGGAACAGAATTTTGATTTTCGAATTTGAATTTTTTTTATGCCCGTTCGAATTTTTCGAAAATTTAAAACTCTATATCTCGTGACCTTGACCTTCAATGACCTTGACATTTGAGATGTAGAATGTCCTTGACCTCAGCTGTCTATAGATGTGCTGATATTGCATGACAAATATTAACTTCCGGTTTTATAGCCCACCGAAATCTGACTATTTTGCAATTTTGGACGGTTATGTTACACTTTCGGGCTCTAATGTTCGGATCGATCTGAAATTTACAGGATATAGATAGATACGCAACACAATTAAAAATATATCATCAAAATTTTTTGATCACTTTCGGTTTGGGCGTGGGGACTTCCGGTTTTTTTTATCTCATTTCAGGCGACCCTACATCCCGTGTAATTCAAGAATGTAAGCAAAAACAGTATATATTAGCTATACAAAATAATTTGCATCCCTCGAGAAGAAAAAAATTCCAATTGCTAGTTGCGCATGCGCCATTTTTCCGAGAATGGCAAATTTTCTTTAAAATTTAATTAGTCCGTCATTTATTATCCGATTTGTATGATTTTGGTATCTATCAAAACCTTGCTCCCTTATCTAAAGGATGTTTGAAACAGAATTTTGATTTTCGAACATAAATTTATTTTATGCCCGTTTGAATTTTTTGAAAATTTGAAATTCTATATCTTGTGACCTTCACCTTCAATGACCTTGACATTTTCCATATAGAATGGCCTTGACCTCAGCTGTCTATAGATATGACAATATTGAATGAAAAATATCAACTTCTGGGTTTTATAGCCAACCGAATTCTGACATTTTTGAATCTTTGAACGGCAATATTACATTTCCTTATGAACACATTGACTTGAGATTTTCTGTTTTATAATAGCCTCAAAACTCTTCAATAAAGGATATATGCCAAAAGTGCAGAAGCATATTTAAAAAAGCAAAATTAAATTTTACAACTCCAGTACTAACATAAAATATATTCATCCCACATCAATGTGGTATACATCATTGGACTCCAAATTAAATTGTCTCTTAAATGATATGCGACATGGTCGTTTTACCATGAAAATTTAAGCATTAATTTTAGATAAATTAACAAAATAAATACCAATTTTGGGTTTTTTATTTCATAAAATCTGTTTCAAATTGATCAGTCAGGGTGTTAAAGGCTGTTATATAACATGTCAGTAAAACTGGTGGTTTAAATTTTCACACCTACTTGTCAAATCACTGAGCTGGGGAACAAATTAATCTGATTATGTAATTTCTTAAAATATTTCCATTCAAATTCAAAACATGCATCAAGTTAAAGAAGTAAATTCGCTTGTCATTGATCAGTTCGAATTTTGTTCGTATCTTAAATAGAAATGATTTTATAAAAAAAATGTCAAATACAGTCATGTGAAGAGTAGCAGACATATAAGTCTTATAAAACACAGATGAACTATTGACCACTTTAGTCACGGTTCAACGCACACAGGTGGCCAAAGAGTAAATTAATCTAATGATATAATCTGATAACCCTAATAAAATTTATTTTTTTGTAGAATTTTTGCATACAAATTCAAAAAATATCTCTTTATAAAGCTGTGAATAAGAAAATTATCACATAGCTTGAATTTTCTCTCTATGTTAATTACAACCAAAGTTACAAAATAATGTTTAAATTTGAATATAGAGAGTTTAAATTTCATGACAAATTGTCATCTTACTACCTACTTAAAATTTGGTTTGGAATTTATGTAAATATCCTACCGAAATCTTAGACATGTACAAAAATCTAATAAGGAACTGATAGTAGAAACTTATATGACATATTAAGCTTTATAGCAAAATGTAAACTTTCGATTTATCGGCATTTAAAAATTGCGAATTTTTCCTATAAAACGGTCAATTCACAAATTTTGACATTTCCAGTTGAAGTTTCCAAAACAAGTCAATGGACTTTGTGGGCGTGGTTAAGCCCAGATATTTTTACATCACAAACCTTAATGATTGCCAGTCTACAAACAAACTCAAATGTCACGTGTTAAATCATGAATAAATCATCTCTCCCAATAATCGCAAAATCAATCTACATTCTATCCTTAAATGACAGCCAGGAGACCAACAAATTTTAAATAGCTCTAAAGCTGCAGAACTGTTACAAACAGGTCTAGTTATTCTTTCCAATGGTGTATAACACTTGCTATTTGATCAAAATTGCACGTTTTAAATTTGCAAATTTTGTAATTTCTTCTATACTAACTGTGTGTATTTTTCTTTAAATCGAAATAGGGTCTCGGAAGATAATTCAATTTGTGTTATTTTGATGTACATGTATATAGAATCTATTGCCGAAATATATATGGAAACCGATTTTTGAATTGTTATTTTGATTTTGATTTTTTACGATTAAAAATTAATTCAGTTAAAATGATTCAAAGATATTATATATCTTAAATAAAAGGAATGATTGTTCATTTCTCGTTGTGGGCGATGTATGATATGGAATATTTGGAAGGAAATGACAACCTTTAGAATTTTAAATGATATTCTCTTAAGCAAAAATAATGTACAGTTGAGAGGACTAGTGGTATAAGGGACGGAACTCTATAAAATACTCTCTTAAAGATGTAAAGCCGCGCTGTTAATTTGATGGCTCTATGTTATACCATGGCAACTTGCCACAAATTGCAGGATCTAATGTTCCTACTACACCTAAATTAAGATTGATAAATAAATAAATAAACAAATTAAAAGTATCAACGATCTGGAAAGTTAATTTAATCCGAGATCAATTTGTAATCTCAAATAAGGTGTTATGTCCCTTAGACCACAAATTTGTTTTTTCGACGTTTTGTTTTACACACTAATTAAATAGATATAAATGTTACAAGAAGAGTTAAGAAGGGCAAAAAGTCAAATTGTGTTAATTTCTTATCGTTTGGTCAAGACAAATTTTGACATTTCCAGTTTAAGAATCGCACCCAATCAAAACAAGTCATTATACTGAGTAGGCGTGGTTACGTTCTATTTTAAATGACAGCCAGGAGATATAACAAATTCTAAATATCTCGGAAGCTGCACAATTGTTACAAACAGCTCTAGTTATTATTATGGAATTGGATATTATAAATGCAAAGTTTCACCCATTCAATAGAAGGGACGCGCACTGCCTTGGTACCGTCTAACGGTTCTAGTTTTTTTTTTTTTTTGGGAAGCTCGCTAGCCCAAACGGAAAAAGATAGACTATTTCTGTTTTCACCAATGGTTTTTATATGGGCTGGAATCAAAAATGAATATCTAACATGAAATTTTCGCTAAACCGAAAGTGGCTAATTGCATAATATGCAAATAAGATTTCAAGCTAGCTCGGGCCCTAATAGTCGCATCGGTCTGAAATTTACAGGATATAGATAGATAGGCAGCGCAATTAAAACTACATCATCAAATTTTTTTGATCACTTCCGGTTTGGGCGTGGGGACTTCCGGTTTTTTCGTCTCATGTCGGGCGACCCTGCTTCCCATGTAATTCAAGATTCTAAACAAAAACAGTATATTTTAGCTATATTAAATGATTTTAATCCCCTGAGATGCAGAAAAATTAAATTGAATGTTGCGCATGCGCAGTTTTCAAAAATAGCAAATTTTCTTAAAAATTTAATAAGTCCGCCAATTATTAACCGATTTTTATGATTTTGGTGTCTATCGAAACCTTAATATTTTATCTAAAAAATGTTGGGAACAGAATTTTGATTTTCGAATTTGAATTTTTTTTATGCCCGTTCGAATTTTTCGAAAATTTAAAACTCTATATCTCGTGACCTTGACCTTCAATGACCTTGACATTTGAGATGTAGAATGTCCTTGACCTCAGCTGTCTATAGATGTGCTGATATTGCATGACAAATATTAACTTCCGGTTTTATAGCCCACCGAAATCTGACTATTTTGCAATTTTGGACGGTTATGTTACACTTTCGGGCTCTAATGTTCGGATCGATCTGAAATTTACAGGATATAGATAGATACGCAACACAATTAAAAATATATCATCAAAATTTTTTGATCACTTTCGGTTTGGGCGTGGGGACTTCCGGTTTTTTTTATCTCATTTCAGGCGACCCTACATCCCGTGTAATTCAAGAATGTAAGCAAAAACAGTATATATTAGCTATACAAAATAATTTGCATCCCTCGAGAAGAAAAAAATTCCAATTGCTAGTTGCGCATGCGCCATTTTTCCGAGAATGGCAAATTTTCTTTAAAATTTAATTAGTCCGTCATTTATTATCCGATTTGTATGATTTTGGTATCTATCAAAACCTTGCTCCCTTATCTAAAGGATGTTTGAAACAGAATTTTGATTTTCGAACATAAATTTATTTTATGCCCGTTTGAATTTTTTGAAAATTTGAAATTCTATATCTTGTGACCTTCACCTTCAATGACCTTGACATTTTCCATATAGAATGGCCTTGACCTCAGCTGTCTATAGATATGACAATATTGAATGAAAAATATCAACTTCTGGGTTTTATAGCCAACCGAATTCTGACATTTTTGAATCTTTGAACGGCAATATTACATTTCCTTATGAACACATTGACTTGAGATTTTCTGTTTTATAATAGCCTCAAAACTCTTCAATAAAGGATATATGCCAAAAGTGCAGAAGCATATTTAAAAAAGCAAAATTAAATTTTACAACTCCAGTACTAACATAAAATATATTCATCCCACATCAATGTGGTATACATCATTGGACTCCAAATTAAATTGTCTCTTAAATGATATGCGACATGGTCGTTTTACCATGAAAATTTAAGCATTAATTTTAGATAAATTAACAAAATAAATACCAATTTTGGGTTTTTTATTTCATAAAATCTGTTTCAAATTGATCAGTCAGGGTGTTAAAGGCTGTTATATAACATGTCAGTAAAACTGGTGGTTTAAATTTTCACACCTACTTGTCAAATCACTGAGCTGGGGAACAAATTAATCTGATTATGTAATTTCTTAAAATATTTCCATTCAAATTCAAAACATGCATCAAGTTAAAGAAGTAAATTCGCTTGTCATTGATCAGTTCGAATTTTGTTCGTATCTTAAATAGAAATGATTTTATAAAAAAAATGTCAAATACAGTCATGTGAAGAGTAGCAGACATATAAGTCTTATAAAACACAGATGAACTATTGACCACTTTAGTCACGGTTCAACGCACACAGGTGGCCAAAGAGTAAATTAATCTAATGATATAATCTGATAACCCTAATAAAATTTATTTTTTTGTAGAATTTTTGCATACAAATTCAAAAAATATCTCTTTATAAAGCTGTGAATAAGAAAATTATCACATAGCTTGAATTTTCTCTCTATGTTAATTACAACCAAAGTTACAAAATAATGTTTAAATTTGAATATAGAGAGTTTAAATTTCATGACAAATTGTCATCTTACTACCTACTTAAAATTTGGTTTGGAATTTATGTAAATATCCTACCGAAATCTTAGACATGTACAAAAATCTAATAAGGAACTGATAGTAGAAACTTATAGTAGAAAAAATTGCCTCTATAGCAGAAGGTTTACGCTTACAATTGTAGGCTGAAAAGTACCGGAATTGAAAGCTAGCAGGTTAGAAGTTTCAAAACGTTCGAAATCCATGGGATAACGCACAGTTGCCACGCTCGGAGCTGTTCACAGTTCTAGTTTTTTACGTATTTCGACTTTGGCGAAAACGTATTGTAATCGTTCGGATTATTTTATTTTATTGCAGTGCGTTCATCGAACGCACTGCTTTGTTTTCGAAATGTCTAAAATCATTATTCAAATTTTCTAAATGACTTCCGGTTTTGACGTTATTCGCTTTTGAACTTTAACAATTCAACTTCCGGAATTTTCAAGATATTTCAAAAATTCTTTTTGTGATATGCTTGAAATAGTCATACAAAAAAACGAAGATGAAAAAATCCAGACCGGAAGCAAACGATAAGCCGCCATATTGAAATGTCAAACTTTTGTAAAATTTCAAATTCAAATTCAGGGGATAAAGCGATTTTCGTTATTTTTTCATATCTTATGACTAGAGTCGATTGCGCAACTTTATTTGGGAGCCGATTTTTGAATTTTGATTTTGATTTTCTTTTATTTCCATTTTAATTTTATTGGTAATGACAAAAACTTTAAAGGCCCATATTTTGTGACCTTGACTTTTGGTGACATTGTGACCTGAACACGATTTATTGCCCTTGATGATATCTATCCCCTGATATATTCATTTGTGTTGTCCGATGTCTACTTCCGGTTTTATAGCCGATCGAAATTTGTGATTTTTATTTTCAACGAGCTCTGTCACGTGAATTAATTTATAAATAACAAATATTTATATTGAATCTTATTAGGGTTCATCTGCTCTTTCTAATGATATATTAAACCACATATCTCCACCAAAAATGCGCTTTTTAATATTTGGAAATTTTATATTTTCTTCTCTACTAACTGTGCGTAATTTTCTTTAAATCGAAATTGGGCCTCTGGAGATGCTACGATTCGAGTAATTTTGATGTCTATAGAATGTTATATCGATTCCTGAATTATATTTGGAAACCGATTTTTGAATTTTGATTTTGATTTTGATATTTTGACCGAAAGTAACATATAAAAACTTCGAATGGTCGTATATTGTAACCTTGACCTTTGGTGACCTTGCACAAATGTGATAGCTTTCGAAAAGATCTATCCATTGATATATTATATTTTGATGTACGATGCATACTTTCCGTTTTATCACCATATGAAAATTGCGAATTTCATCGTTAAAAACGGGCTGTTGAATTATGCGTTTGGGCGATCTACATGGCACTAGTTTCAGCGAACCAATTATGCTTTGAAATAAAACGACTTATACTCTGTAAAAATAACGTTACTGTTTTACGGATACTTTAAGGGGCATTTTTAAAGCGTATATCGAAACTGCTACGCACTGCGTCAGAACCTCGCGAAGCCTGGGGATCTAGTTACGTATTTCGACTTTGGCGAAAACGTATTGTAATCGTTCGGATTATTTTATTTTTTTTTTTTTTTTTTTTTTTTTGTAATTCTTGGATGAGTTTGCAGACAAACTGGTAAAAGGTGCAGAAATTCTAAATCTACAGTTGATCTTAGAATGATTTCTATTATCAAATAAAACAAAAACGGAAGTTCTATCTCTGACAGGAAGTGAGAACCGGAAGTTGAGGTTTTTTTGCTTTAGCAAGTTTATTTTCAGTTCGATTTTGACCGGATTTTCAGATTTGAAAACTTCAATGTATTTGTCAACTAACAATTATAGGTTTTATGCAATTAGGTTAAATATTTTACCCACGATTTGCAATTCAATATTCAAGGGTCATCGGCAAAAATTTCAGACCGTGATTTCTCCTTTAATATAAATGGTAAAATTTTGAAACTTTACCAGTTGATAGGCGATATGATTATAATTTTTGAAAAAATGTGAAAAAAAAAATTCTACTTCCGGTTTAGCCTCAAATGACGTAATTACGTAACTTCCGGTCTATAATTGCTAGGTGAAAAGTGAAAACTGTTTTATAAATAACTTGTCAATAGTAATTGATTTGACCTAAATAATTAGGTCAAGCTGCCATATCGGCCGCCATTTTGAATTTTTGTTACAATTCTTAAATCCGAAATTCAGACACAACTGATAGACCGATTTTGATGAAATTTAGCACATAGATACAATGGATCATTATCTACCTTTTCTTGGAGACCAATTTTCAAATTTCGTATTTTCTTTCGAATTATTTAAATTTCGATTTTTTCCAAATTAGGTCACTTTAACGGCTACGGAAGGTGTGACCCACTTAATCTATGACCTTGAAAATTAGGTCAAATAATATTCAATATATTGTCTACGAGTAGATATTTTTTAATTTGGCTTACTTAAAAAATTCATAGATATAAGTGTACTTAAATACAGCAAAAATTGATAATTTTCATATTTTCGCCATCATTAACCGTTACGGAAGGTGTGACCTAATTATTTTATGACTTTGAAAACTAGGTCAAATGATATTCAATATATTGTCTAGATGTAGGTAATTGCAAATTTAGCCTATATAATATTTTAAGGCTCTCGAAATACGTTCATAATTGTAAGCAATTCTAGTTTTTTTTTTTTTTTGTAATTCTTGGATGAGTTTGCAGACAAACTGGTAAATGGTGCAGAAATTCTAAATCTACAGTTGATCTTAGAATGATTTCTATTATCAAATAAAACAAAACCGGAAGTTCTATCTCTGACAGGAAGTGAGAACCGGAAGTTCAGGTTTTTTTGCTTTAGCAAGTTTATTTTCAGTTCGATTTTGACCGGATTTTCAGATTTGAAAACTTCAATGTATTTGTCAACTAACAATTATAGGTTTTATGCAATTAGGTTAAATATTTTACCCACGATTTGCAATTCAATATTCAAGGGTCATCGGCAAAAATTTCAGACCGTGATTTCTCCTTTAATATAAATGGTAAAATTTTGAAACTATACCAGTTGATAGGCGATATGTTTATAATTTTTGAAATAATGTGAAAAAAAAATTCCACTTCCGGTTTAGCCTCAAATGACGTAATTACGTAACTTCCGGTCTATAACTGCTAGGTGAAAAGTGAAAACTGTTTTATAAATAACTTGTCAATAGTAATTGATTTGACCTAAATAATTAGGTCAAGCTGCCATATCGGCCGCCATTTTGAATTTTCGTTACAATTCTTAAATCCGAAATTCAGACACTACTGATAGACCGATTTTGATGAAATTTAGCACATAGTTACAATGGATCATTATCTACCTTTTCTTGGAGACCGATTTTCAAATTTCGTATTTTCTTTCGAATTATTTAAATTTCGATTTTTTCAAAATTAGGTCACTTTAACGGGTACGGAAGGTGTGACCCACTTAATCTATGACCTTGAAAATTCGGTCAAATAATAATCAATATATTGTCTACGAGTAGATATTTTTTAATTTGGCTTACTTAAAAAATTCATAGAGATAAGTGTACTTAAATACAGCAAAAATTGATAATTTTCATATTTTCGCCATCATTAACCGTTACGGAAGGTGTGACCTAATTATTTTATGACTTTGAAAACTAGGTCAAATGATATTCAATATATTGTCTAGATGTAGGTAATTGCAAATTTAGCCTACATAATATTTTAAGGCTCTCGAAATACGTTCATAATTGTAAGCAATTCTAGTTGCAGTGCGTTCATCGAACGCACTGCTTTGTTTTCGAAATGTTTTTTTTTTTTTTTTTTTTTTTTTTTTTTCGAATTCTGGTCAGAGCGCCCAGCCAAAACTGCACATGCCACGCACATTCTGTTAACATTTCTCCCGAAAATGCCGCGAGACTAAATTTGATGAATGTATTTTGACGCCATTTTGACCTACAGGAAATGACGTAGCGCCGTCTACAGTTTTTCTTTGTTTTTCAATTTGCGGCTTTATTTTTGATCCGATTTTGATCGGTTTTTTTTTTAGGTAATTACATTGAATTTAGTTTTTAAAAGATAGCAATTTAAGAATTATACATTTCCCAACTTTCTCGCTGACATTTTGACTTTGAAATCTTTTGCATTTTCTAAACTTCTACACTTTTATTTCGATCGATCTGAAAACTTACAGATATATAGACATTTGAATTGAAAAGTATAATTAATTTTCAAAATTTCGATATCACTTCCGGTTTTGATGTTATTTGCTTTTAAAGTTAAACTTTGCACTTCCGGAATAATGAAGATATTTGAAAAATTTCTTTTGCATTTAGCTACAATTGTCTATTGAATGATGCTAAATTAAGAAAATTCGAACCGGAAGTAACGGATCTTCCGCCATCTTGATACGACTAAATTTTGTAAAACTGAAATAAGTTCTCAGGGATAAATCTAATTTGCATAATTTTAGATTTTCTAGAAACATCAATTGATTGCGCAAAAAAGTATGGGAAGGAATTTTTGAATTTCGATTTTGCTTTTCTATTATTTCCGGTTGAATTTTTTCAGTAATTATCAAAACTTTAACCGGTCATATTTCGTGACCTTGACATTTCATGACCTTTTGACCTGAACAAAAGTAATTGCCACAATAACACTTGGTATTTAAATCAAAATTGCGCGTTTAAAAATTTCAAAATTTTGTAATTTCTTCTATACTAACTGTGCGTGTTTTCTTTAAATCGAAATAGGGTCTCGGGGGATAATTCGATTTGTGTTATTTTGATGTATATAGTATCTATAACCGATTGCCGAAATATATATGGAAACAGATTTTTGAATTTTGATTTTGATTTTGATTTTTTTACGATTAAATTTTTTAAAAACTTTGAAGGGTCGTATATCCTGACGTTGACCTTTGACGAATTTTTGACCTGTACAAATGTGATAGCTCTCGAGAAGTTCTATCCAATGATATATAAAGCTTTATTGTAAGATGTATACTTCCGCTTTTATCGCCATTTGAAAATTGCGAATTTTTCCTATAAAACAATCTGTTTAATGTGTTGCATTTGGGCGTCCTACAAGATATGAGTTTCAGCGATCTGAAATTATATTTTAGTTTAATCGTTCTACATCCAGTTAAAATGATTCAAAGTTGTTATATATGTTTTCCTATTGTGGGTGATGTAAATATTGAATATTTGGAACGAAATTACAACCTTTAGAATTTTGAATTTTATCTCTTATAATATGCAACAATAATAAACAGTTGACTAGAATAATGGTCTAAGGGACGAAACTCTATTCAATATAAATTTTAAAATGTTAGGCCGCGCTATTTATGTGGTGTCTCAATGTTATACCCTGGCGACTTAAGACAACTTGAACCATTAGTGACCTTTCGATTTGTATATAGCTTCGACATTGTCTATCCAATGCTATATATATATTTTTGTACGATATCTACTTTTGGTTTCATCGGCATCTGAAAATTGCGAATTTAATATATAAAACAATCTACATTGTATTGGGCGATTTACAAATATGAGTTTCGGCGATCCGGATATCTTTTTTGGATTAAACGACCCTCTATCCATTTTTTATTATGATTTTTACTTATTATCTATCTAAATTGATGATGAGGGCTAAGTATGGGGAGGGGCATAGAGGGAAAAGGGGGAAAAGGGGGGTATGGGAGCGTTTGTTATGAAATCAAAATCCATTTCTGATGCACATTTTTTCATCTTAATAAACGCTTTTTGTCTTTTGCTTAACGAACGAATCCCTGGATGGAACGCACTGCTTCAGTGCCGTTAGGCGTACGGCTCTAGTTTTTTTTTTTTTTTTTTGCAGTGCGTTCTATCGAACGCACTGCTTTGTTTTCGAAATGTCTTTTTTTTTTTTTTTTTCGAATTTCACATTCGATTATTCTCATAGAAGGCAACTTGCCACAAACTACTAGTTGCTATTGCCTATTCAAACTGCGAGACTTGTATTTGTTAAATGTGAAATGACTTCATTTAGAGCAACCGGAAACGAGCTGTGGGCAATGGCGTTTTTTTTGGTTTTTGCTCTTTATTATCTTTATTTTTCAACTGATTTTGACATAACTTCTTTTGTTAGCTTCTTTCAACTGCTAGCTACATAACTGCAGTCTAAAACTTCTAATTTTATTACTTTTGTAGCTGACTTTTTTAATTTCGATATTTGCGTTTTTTTCAACTTCTACAATTTTATTCTCATCCATCTGAAAAATTATAAGTAGATAGACATTTTAAATGCGATCTCAAATTATTTTTAAAATTTTTGACGTCACTTCCGGTTTTGAAGTTATTCTCTTGTAAATTTTAGAAACCTAACTTCCGGAATTCTTAAGATATTTCAAAACTTCGTTTTGCAACATGCTACAAATAGTCATACAAAAAAAACGAAGATGAAAAAATCCGGACCGGAAGCAAAAGATCAACCGCCATATTGAAATGTCAAACTTTTGAAAAATTCAAAATGGGGCCTCAGGTGATAATTCGATTTTCGTTATTTCTTCATATCTAATAACTAGAGTCGATTGCGCAATTTTGTTTAGAAGCCGAATTTTGATTTTTTATTTTGATTTTCTTTTATTTCCATTTTAATTTTCTTGGTAATGACCAAAATTTCAAAGGCCCGTATTTCGTGACCTTGACCTTTGGTGACCTTGTGACCATAACACGATTTATTGCCCTTGATGATATCTATTCAATGATATATTCATTTATGTTGTCTACTTCCGGTTTTATAACCGATTGAAATTTGTGATTTTTATTTTTAAAGAGCTCTGTCACGTGAACTAATTTATAAATAACAAAAATTCATATTGAATCTTATTACAGTTTATCTGCTCTTTGTAATGATATATAAAACCACATATTTCCACCAAAAATGCGCTTTTTAGTATTTGAGAATTTTTGTATTTCTTCTCTACTAACTGTGCGTAATTTTCTTTAAATCGAAATGGGGCCTCTGGAGATACTCCGATTCGTGTAATTTTGATGTCTATAGAATGTAATATTGATTTCTGAATCATATTTGGAAACCGATTTTTGAATTTTGATTTTGATTTTGATATTTACCTGATAGTAATATATAAAAACTTCGAATGGTCGTATATTGTAACCTTGAAATTTGGTGACCTTGTGAGCTGCACAAATGTGATAGCTCTCGAAAAGATCTATCCATTGATATATTATATTTTGATGTACGATGTATACTTTCCGTTTTATCACCATTTGAAAATTGCGAATTTCATTGTTAAAAACTGTTTGTTGAATTATGCGTTTGGGCGATCTACATGACACGAGTTTCAGCGAACCAATTACGCTTTGTAAAAAAAACGACTTCTACTCTGTAAAATAATGTTAGTGTTCTATAGCTACTTTGTGGGGTAGTTTTAAAGCGTATATCAAAACTGCTACGCACTGCGTCAGAACCTCGCGAAGCCTGGGGATCTATTTTTTTTTTTTTCGAATTTCACATTCGATTATTCTCTAAGAAGGCGACATGCCACAAACTACCTGTTGCTGTCTGCTATTCAAACTGCGTGACTTGTATTTGTTAAATGCAAAATGACGCCATTGAGGTCAACCGGAAACGAGCTGTGGGCAATAGCGCTATTTTGGGTTTTTTGCTGTTTATTTCCTCTATTTTTCAACTGATTTTGACAGAACTTCTTTTGTTAGCTACTTTAAACTGCTAGCTACTTAACTGCAGTTTTAAACTGCTAATTTCATTACTTTTGTAGCTGACTTTTTTAATTTCAATATTTGCATTTTTTTCAACTTCTACAATTTTATTCTCATCCATCTGAAAAATTATAAGTAGATAGACATTTTAAATGTGATCTCAAATTATTTTTCAAATTTTTGACGTCACTTCCGGTTTTGAAGTTATTCTCTTGTAAACTTTAGAAACCTAACTTCCGGAATTCTTAAGATATTTCAAAACTTCGTTTTGCAACATGCTACAAATAGTCATACAAAAAAACGAAGATGAAAAAATCCGGACCGGAAGCAAAAGATCAACCGCCATATTGAAATGTCAAACTTTTGTAAAATTCAAAATGGGGCCTCAGGGGATAAAGCGATTTTCGTTATTTTGTCATATCTTATAACTAGAGTCGATTGCTCAATTTTGTTTAGACGCCGAATTTTGATTTTTTATTTTGATTTTCTTTTATTTCCATTTTAATTTTCTTGGTAATGATCAAAATTTCAAAGGCCCGTATTTCGTGACCTTGACCTTTGGTGACCTTGTGACCATAACAAGATTTATTGCCCTTGATGATGTCTATTCAATGATATATTCATTTGTGTTGTCCGATGTCTACTTCCGGTTTTATAACCGATTGAAATTTGTGATTTTTATTTTTAAAGAGCTCTGTCACGTGAACTAATTTATAAATAACAAAAATTCATATTGAATCTTATTACAGTTTATCTGCTCTTTGTAATGATATATAAAACCACATATTTCCACCAAAAATGCGCTTTTTAGTATTTGAGAATTTTGTATTTCTTCTCTACTAACTGTGCGTAATTTTCTTTAAATCGAAATGGGGCCTCTGGAGATACTCCGATTCGTGTAATTTTGATGTCTATAGAATGTAATATTGATTTCTGAATCATATTTGGAAACCGATTTTTGAATTTTGATTTTGATTTTGATATTTACCTGATAGTAATATATAAAAACTTCGAATGGTCGTATATTGTAACCTTGAAATTTGGTGACCTTGTGAGCTGCACAAATGTGATAGCTCTCGAAAAGATCTATCCATTGATATATTATATTTTGATGTACGATGTATACTTTCCGTTTTATCACCATTTGAAAATTGCGAATTTCATTGTTAAAAACTGTTTGTTGAATTATGCGTTTGGGCGATCTACATGACACGAGTTTCAGCGAACCAATTACGCTTTGTAAAAAAAACGACTTCTACTCTGTAAAATAATGTTAGTGTTCTATAGCTACTTTGTGGGGTAGTTTTAAAGCGTATATCAAAACTGCTACGCACTGCGTCAGAACCTCGCGAAGCCTGGGGATCTAGTTTTTTTTTTTTTCGAATTCTGGTCAGAGCGCCCAGCCAAAACTACACATGCCACGTACATTCTGTTAACATTTCTCCCGAAAATGCCGCGAGACTAAATCTGATGAATGTATTTTGACGCCATTTTGACCTACAGGAAATGACGTAGCGCCGTCTACAGTTTTTCTTTGTTTTTCAATTTGCGGCTTTATTTTTGATCCGATTTTGATCGTTTCTTTTTATGTAACCACATTGAATTTAGTTTTAAAAGATAGCAATTTAAGAATTATACATTTTCCAACTTTGTCGCTGACATTTTAAATTTGAAATTTTTTGCATTTTCTAACTTCTACAGTTTTATTTCGATCGATCTGAAAACTTACAGATATATAGACATTTGGATTGCAAAGTATAGTTAATTTTCAAAATTTCGATATGACTTCCGGTTTTGATGTTATTTGCTTTTAAATTTGAATTTTGCACTTCCGGAATAATGAAGATATTTGAAAAATTTCTTTTGAAATTAGCTACAATTGTCTATTGAATGATGCTAAATTAAGAAAATTCGAACCGGAAGTAACGGATCTTCCGCCATCTTGATACGACTAAATTTTGTAAAACTGAAATAAGTTCTCAGGGATAAGTCTAATTTGCATAATTTTAGATTTTCTAGAAACATCAATTGATTGCGCAAAAAAGTATGGGAAGGAATTTTTGAATTTCGATTTTGCTTTTTTTTTATTTCCGGTTGAATTTTTTCAGTAATTGTCAAAACTTTAACTGGTGATATTTCGTGTCCTTGACCTTTGGTGACCTTTTGACCTGAACAAAAGTTATTGCCCTTGATTATATCTGCCCAATGGTATCTTCACTTTTGTGGTCCGATGTTTACTTTCGGTTTTGCAGCCAATTGAATATCACGAATTTTAACTTTAAAGAGCTCTATCACGTGACCGAATTTACATAGGACAGAATTTCTTACATATTCCTTTTACCCTGAATCTCATCTTTCTATTAATATATCACACTTGGTATTTTAATCAAAATTGCGCGTTTAAAAATTTCTAAATTTTGTAATTTCTTCTATACTAACTGTGCGTGTTTTTCTTTAAATCGAAATAGAGTCTCAGGGGATAATTCGATTTGTGTTATTTTGATGTACATATAATCTATAACCGATTGCCGAAATATATATGGAAACCGATTTTTAAATTTTGATTTTGTTTTTGATTCTTTTACGATTTAAAGTTTTAAAAACTTTGAAGGGTCGTATATTGTGACGTTGACCTTTGGCGACCTTTTGACGCGTAAAAATGTGATAGCCCTCGAGAAGATCTATCCAATGATATATAAGGCTTTATTGTAAGATGTACAATTCCGGATTTATCGCCATTTGATAATTGCGAATTTTTCCTATAAAACAGTCTCTTCAATTATCTTTGCGTTTGGGCGATCTACAAGATATGAGTTTCAGCGATCCGAATTTATTTTTTAGTTTAATCGTTCTACATCCAGTTAAAATGATTAAAGTTATTATATATCTTAAATAAAAGGGATTATTGTGTATTTCTCGTTGTGGGCGATGTATGACAAATTGCAGGCTCTAATGTTCCTACTACCTTAATTAAAATAGGTGTTAAATAATAAATAAACAGACTAAAAAGTATAATTGATTCTGGGAAGTTAATGGTCTACGGGCCACAACTCCACATAATACATTCTTGTACATGTACAGCTGCGCTATTCATTTGATATCTCTTTCTTATAGCGTGGTAACTTACGACAAATTGTGGGATTATATGTTCCTACCAACTAAATGAAAATAATAGATGTTAAAGAATAAATAAACGGATTAAAATTTATTAACGTATCTGAACAGCAAATGAAATCCGAAATCAATTTGGAATTTCAAATATTGAATCATAAAGTGTAACGTCCCTTAGACCACGAATTAGTCTTATTTGACGTTTATTTTCTTAGAGCACATGATATATTTAGAAGAAATTGACTGAGGACGAGTTCAAAGAATTTTCAAAGATAGTTGTTCTTTTCGAAATTTCTTATTATGGTTTATATTGATACAAATAAACAAACAAAGAACTTCTTTCTAAAAATTCAGTTTTAAAGTTTTAAAAACACTTCATAAGTACGTTAAAAAATTCTTCGAATTCTGTTCATGTGAAACATATTCTGTAAACATTTCTCCCGCACATGCCGAGAGACTAAATTTGATGAATTTATTTTGACGCCATTTTGTCCTAGTTTTATTTTGAAACCAATTTCAATCACATCATTTTGTTTAATACTTAATCCAAATTTTTAGTTTTGATGCTGAATTGTTTATTATTGTTTTTATTGAGTTTTTGTAAACTTCTACAGTTTCATTTAGATCGATCTACAAATTTACGGGTAGATATATTTGAATTGTGGACTTTGGTTTATACTTACTAATAACTATCTTAAAAATTGTGTTTCTCCATGATTTAATGATTCAAGTACTGTAATTTATTAATTTTATTTTTCCCCTTCTCACAGGTATATCACCACCAACGATTCTATTTTGGCCTAACTTGAACCACTTTGAAAATCTAAATTATTACTGTCGGGGGATGAGTAAACATCCTTAAAGCTAGTCTTGAGCATGGACAAATCCTACCTCCCCCTCCATAGCAAAATAGGAACATAAAATGGAGTATAGTGTTGGGTAGCCCGCTCGCATCACATGCACTTTTGTGGTCATGTACTTGATCGCAGAAAGATGAATCTGTCCATTTTATACACATGTACTTGTGTATTTTAAAATGAATTGTACGTTGAAATGATGTATGGTTTTTGCTGTCATGTAGTTGATTGCCGGAAGATAAATCCGTCCATTATTTACACATGTAATTGTGTATTTTAAAACAAATTGTACGTTGAAATAATATGTGGTTTCTGTGGTCGTGTGCTTGGTCGCCGGGGGTTAGATTTGTCCGTTTTATGCACGTGTGCTTGTGTGTTTTGGACGGGTTGCGCATTGGAGTGTTGTGTGTGTTTTTTTTTTGTTTTTTTGTTTTTTTTGGGGTTTTTTTCTGCTGCTTGGTGCATGGTCGCGGGATTATATCTATTTGATAAACAAATTGTACGTTGAAAATCTGTCCATTTCATGCACATGTACTTGTGTATTTTTAAACAAATTGTACGTGGAGTATTGTATATTTATTTTGTGGTCATGTACTTGACCGCCGGAACATAGATCTGTCCATTTGATGCACATGTACTTGTGTATTTTTAGTATTTTTAGACTTGTATATCGAGATATATGTATTTTCGATTTTTTTTTCTTTTTTTTTTCAATGTATTGCCCCATGGGCTGAATGTGAGACAGGACCATGTCCTTGTGTATTGGGCCTTATTCTGACCCATGTAAAATAAAGAGTTTATTATTATTATTATTAAGTCCATTTTCAAACTTTCGATATCACTTACGGTTTCGACGTTATTCAGTTTTTAACGTTAAATGATTACTTTCGGAATACTGAATATATTTTAATTTTTTTGCACTTAACTTTAGTCAATTCAAAGATATTGGACTGAAAAAATACAACCCGGAAGTAAAAGTACACTTTTATTGTGTGATGTTCACTTTCGGTTTCAAAGCCAATTGAAAATTACGTGACTTGATTTACATACGACTTCTTTCTAATCGCATGTAACAATTGGTATTTTAATCAAAATTTCGCTTTTAAAGATTTTAATATTTTGTAACTTCTTCTTTATTAGCTATGCTTTTTCTTTAAATCGAATTGGGAACTCGGGGATAATCCGATTTGAGTCAATCTATAGAATATATAATCAATTTCTAAACTCTATATGGAAACGGACTTGTAACGATTTTAATTTTGATTTTGATTTTTGAAGATTAAATACTATGGAAGCTTTGAAAGGTCTATATTGTTAAGATGACCTTTTGACCAGAACACATTTGAAAGCTGTGACATCATCTGTCCAGTGATATATTTATGTTTGTTGTAGTATGTGTACTTCGGCTTTTATCGCCATTTGAAAATTGCGAATTTTATCTATAAAGAGACATCTTTAATGCTTTTCTTTTGGGCAATCTACAATATATGGTTGCAAATCTTTGCAATATCCTCTTTAAGATGTAAAAGCGCGCTATTTATTTGATGTCTCTCTACATAAAATATTAGGGCAGAAATACGATTTCATTATTTAAGGTGAATAATTAAATATTACATTATAAGGAATTCCTTCAGAACTTTTAACAACAATGTAAAAAACACTGTTCCGTCTATTCCTTCTGTACATTTATGTGATGTTGTTAATTTTGTCTAAATATTTTTCAAGCACACATAGAACGTGAACGTGTCATGAACCAATCGTACAGAATCACCATTCGAGCGCACCATTCAAGGTGGATTAGTCTTAATCATAGAGTTATATTATATAGAAACTATGGTCTTAATATGTTTCTGTATGGTGAAGTGAAAATTACGCTATTAGGTGAATATTTTGAATGTCGATCTATCATAACTATTATCATCTGTGTTCTTTACAGTTTTAAGGAATTTGGAACGTAGAAAAATTCGATCTGTTATTTTTTTTTACCATAGCTGGTCGAAATAGTATAATTAATGTGATGAAATAACCGGGGGTCGATTCGACTAATATTCGTGCATTTCTAACCGGAAATCGAAACTTTCGTTGAAAATTGTCTTGAATTGGCGAAGTGAAGTTCCAAGTGTGTCAAGAACTTATCAAAGTTTTCTCAGTTTATTTTGAATTGCTTTGAAGCTTTTAGGGGGTAAGTTTTATTTAAATTTTACCCTTTTATAAGGTAATTCATTGAAAATGACTGTGATGCGAACACGTGCAGATATACGTCTTTTCTTGTTATAAATAATAATGAATAAAAACAACAAAAAACACCCATTGACAAGTTTAATTTTATATTCATACAAGAAATTGGTATGTTTGCTAATCGCAGTGCATCTTTAGCCGTTAACCGGTCTTTGCGTTTAATACTTATCCAGTAAACACACTCCTGAATGCAATATATTATTTTTTTTTCAATTATAAGAATTGATTTAATATTTTGAAATAGGTAAGACTCAAAGATTTTTTTATCTTTTGGAATGTAAACACATCTTACTAATTAAAAATGGGTGTCATCACTTTATAAACAACAATACCTATCACGGATTTATTTTATATTCTCCTTTTCAATTTCATTTCAGTATTTGAAAGAATTAGTTGTCTGAAGCCGGTATAGTGCTGTACTTAACATATGTATTGCTACAGCTGAACATCTTCATTTTATTTTGTTGAACATTTTCTTTATATTTTTGGTAAGTTAAAAAAATTGGCTTAAATCATTGCTGTCTTTTGGATGTTCTGGTCGCTTTGGATGTTACGACACGTTTACACACACAGTCATCTGTAGAAGGTCATAAAGAAGTAGCCCATTGAAATTCACTGAAATTTATTAACATAATTATCTATCAAGCCTTGACAATGTAAATGTCACCTAGTAGTAAATTTCAGAATAATAAATATAAATATAAATTCAAAGTTTGGCCATTGCTACAATTCTTTTTTGTTGTTGAAAAATTGGGATTTAAATTTGTGTTTAATGAATGTATGAATCCTTATCATGGTTACTGTTCAGAAAACAAATCTTTGTAAATGATACAAATTTAATTATAAAAAGCATTTGTAATTTTATATTACTTTTGCTATTAGTTTACTACTTAAATTCCTTTTCAGTGTTTGGAATATTTTGTAATCATTCAGGAGATTGCTACAACAGATCCATTTTGCATTTAATTTGTGAAACAATTTCTTCCAATTTTCTGGTAAGTAATACGTTTTTTTTAAAAAATTATTTCTGTATTTCTGTTGCTTTGGACGAACTAATCCTGAATGTTACTGAAAATAAACAACTCTATCAATTCTAATAATATAATTCTATTTTAATGCTAAGCAGTTAAATTTTATAAAACATAATGTGGTCGTATAATGTCGTCACTCCGTCCGTCGGTCCGTCCGTCTACAATTGCTTGTGAACGCAGAGACTACAGTTTTTGTCGGATTTGAATGAAACTTGCTGTGATCATTTATATTGATGAGATCTCGGACAAGTTCGAAATTGGCGATTTTTCGGTGAACGGTTTTTGAGTTATTGCACTTGAGTTAGTCAAAACGCGTCAAAATTGGCTTGTGAACACTACAGTTTTCATTTGATTTGAATCTGATTTATAGCCCTTGACTAAGTCCAAACACATGAAAATTAGCTATGTATTAAATGTATTAGAGACTAGGTTTCATCTGATTTGAATCAAATTTGGAGTGAACATTGATATTGATGAGAACTTGGATTAGACCTAAATAATGGTAGAGTTTCTGCCCGTGTTAAAACAGAAAATATACTTTAAAGTGGGCGTATCTTGGTAGGCAACCGCTTGTTTAGTTAGTTGAGTGTTTTCTTCTCATTCTGTAGTTAGTATTACATTATACACGTACTATGACTTAAATGCATTTACGTCTCACTGATTTGTATAATATTATAAAAAAAAAAAAAAAAAAAAAAATATATAATAAAGAAGAAATAATTTTTTTTTTTTAAATTGCCATTAAATAAAAGAATTATTAGGAAAGATGTTGTCACAGCATCACAATAATAAAAATCATTACCGGTATAAAGTTTATAAATAAAAATTAAGTAACATATTTAAAGTAAAAGGTATTAAATATTTAATTAGAAATATACACACACTGTTTTCTTATATTATATTAAGAATATCATAGCTGGCTTTTGCGCTTTTCTTGAATATTTTTACGAATAAAATCAAAAAGTTCTGAGATATATAGGACAATTAATAAATCAATGCTATTTATCTTCATTTAAAGATTTACATGTGAAATAGAATCGGTTTTTTTTTTTCTAATTCAAAACCTGCCAGTTTCTATTTGAAGTGAGGCTACGCCAATTCTAAATTTGAGATGATTTAATGTCATTTAGAAAGTGGTGTTGCAACAATATTTCCGTTATAACACTTTCTTTGTATAGCACAGATTGTAGTGCTGAAAATTGGCTGAGACCCGGGCTGGTTTTGAACCAGTGATCTCAGAGTCAGGCACCTAATCGCCAGCAATATATGGCAACCGTCTAGACCAGTCGGACAACGGACCCTCCACAAAAATAGAAGGCAGCAGACCGGTCCGTTGGCCGAGTAGTTTAGACGGTTGACCTACATTGCTGGCGATTAGGTGTCTGATTAGGTTCGGGTCTCAGCCAATTTTCAGTACCAGAATCTGTGCTATACCAAGAAAGTGTTATCCCAATAACGAAAATATTAATTCTAAATTTAGCTCATCTCTAGGCTGGGGTTATATTATATAAAGCATATGTTTCCATCCCATACTTAAGCTTGAATTGTCTATAGACATAGATCGCCCCCTCACACGTTTCTTTATAAATATCTCATGGAATTAAATTTAAATATATCCGTTTTCGTTTAATAAATAGACCTATTTCATTTAAATATTTCTTAACTCTTATTTGGCCAGTTGTTATAGTTAGAGGGTTTTTCTGATAAGCTCCTAGAATATATTTTGCAGTCTACAATACTGCCTTATAACAACAGACCATTTTTTGATATGTATAGTTATCCAACCCATATCTCTATTCACAGTCGTGTTTGGTGCATATTTTCCTACGGCTAAGAATAACTACATGCTCTATGCTGAACTATTCCGATAAAACTAAATTCATGACCCCCCCCCCCTCCCCCTCCCCTTCCAAATAAAAAAAAAAAAATAGCGGCACCATATATTATCACTGGATATACAAGACTATCATAGAGCTCAGTAGCGAACATTTACTTGTCAAGTACCATCACCCCGCAAACCTTTTTCTTGATGGTTAGTAAAACCATACTCTTGCGGCTGCTTAAGGAACATGTAAAATATAGTCTGACTTTTAAACGAGTTAAATTATTATTTTCAGAATCTGTCTTATTGTATTATCTGTTTGTTCAGGATATATCCACATCTTACTTATTGTTGTTCAATACTTATTTGACCTTTCTTGAACCATTTTACACACAATTCATTTCAGGTTTGAAAGAGACAATTTAGAGCAGTTTTCTATTTATATTATTGAAAATCTTCCACCCATTCAGTGGTAAGTAAGAATCTGTTCTAGGAATCTTTGTAAACATTGAATTGCATACGAAACAATATATTAAAATGAAAACAACATATCCGAACACGTGTATTACTTCCTGTTTTTAATGTAAGAACCATTCATAATTTAGTTTCGTATGCATTTAATTGTTCAAATCTAAAAATTCAACAGTTACTTTGTTGCTATTGTTTCAGTTAAACTATGTCATAGTGATAGAGAATTCTGTAATTTATAATTATTTAACAATTTGTCGGTGTGCTATACTTTATGACATATTGTGTAGATATTCGCCTTTTGGATTGATTTAAAAAATTTATACGCCTATGAAAAGATGGGTTTTGTGTGAAAAAATAAGCAAACTTTACCTGTGAAACTAGTATACAAAAGTTAAATTGTCAATACTATCTTAAAAATCCGTTCATCATTGATATACTTTTTATTTCAGGGGGGATTTCTTCATTTTGTGTATGTATTATAAATCTTTTTTATTATAATTATCCATTAAATAGAAACATTTCTGTTTTTTTCTAAAGATGTGTATGTTTCATAATGTCATGTTGATAATTATGATATAAAATAAAATTGTATTGCTCGGACATAAATCAATGAAACTTTTATTAACCGAAGATTCAAACATTGATAAGTTAAAAGATAATATATTATGGAAACCATTTGTGATTTTGAGTTTAATCATTTAAATACAAATGTTTAGTTAAGTAAATTAGTGGATAGCAGTAATTAAAGAATTTATATTTTATCTATTTTATTTGTGAAATTAATAAAAAAATGTATGGTGTTATTTTTTAGAAAGAAGCTATTCCATTTGTGATTTAGTCATTTATATATCAATGTATAGTTCAGTAAATTAGTGGATTGCAGTAATTAGAGAAATCATTTTTTATCTATTTTATTTGTGAAATTATTAAAACAATGTATGATTGTGGTGTTATTCTTTTCAAGGGATTATGCACAATGAAAATTGAATTGTAGATGAATTTGAATTGATTTGATGACAGAAATGAATTCATACCAGCTTATTCACTAAACTTTGTCCTGGCATTAGTGATTTACCATGAAACTAGGACAGGAGTACTGGGCGAAAAGACGTTTTTATTCTGCACTTATAGTTCCCAAATCTGAATCTTGAAGATTTCGACCTGATCATATATGGTTTTCGAGAGGATCTCCCCATCCCATCTGACAATGTGTGCTGCAAGCTAAAAATGTAAACACAAATCTTCTGATTTTAAAAGCGATAAATATCCCTTGTATCACCGTCCTCATTAGTCCCTCCGTTATAATTTCTTTCATCAATTGACCTTATACTTCCCGTGAGACACCTGATCAAATTATGATTTTTTATGGAAATGTTGCTTCGGGCATTTAACATAGCGATACTGCCACGCAGTTTATGAAATGATGGTGTGAATTTTTCAAATTTAACTTTTAAAGATTATTTCATAGTTTCAAAAATTTATTTTATTGTATATTTTTAAGAAATTAATGTCTTCAAACACTATTTTTCTCTGGGCATTGTGTCTGTTATTTGTGCGCCCATTCATTACTGAAAATATTTTTTTTAATTTCGATAATATACTAGCCCGGACCCGTAAGTTAATTTAAACATCGAAACGTAGACACATTGCAACCTTTTTCATATAAAGAACATATTCTAGATTTCAATGAATAATTCAGAAAAGTCATGAATCGAGTTTTTATTCACTGCTTATAATGTGTAAGCTTACATCTTTTTATCTAAAACTTTGTAACGAATGGGCAATATACATATAAAGTGCCCCATACTTAGAGTTATTGATTTTAACGTTAGTTCCTAAATTTTATATTATACAATGCAACGAGATGTAGGCCCTAATAAGTCAATGGCATTTGAATCAAAATTGTAGATAGGAATAAGATAAATTGATTGAAATAAATTACTGCTATCCATTAATGTTTAAATTTCAAAGATATTGCATGTGTTTTCAGTTATGCTGTTAAATTTTAAATTTCAGGTGTATTAATCCGTACCGTTGCTTTTGTATTTCAGGTTTGTTGCACGATGGTTTTTATTTATTCCTAGTGAATTATACGTAAACGGCGGAATTACTTGTGGATGTTGATTGAATTTGGTTATATTTCAGATGGATTAAACCACCCAGTCATTTTTCTTCAAGGTGTAGTTTACCGTGCTCTAAATTTTTGTTCTAGATGTTGGCCTATTTAAGTATTTTATTTTTTTATCCAGGTAAATGAAACCAGGCATTACATTTCTTTTCATTCCAGATGCGTTTAACTATTCTTTTATTCTTTAACTTTTATTATTTCAGACTATCAACCTCCGAAGAAAATCTCGACTTGCTGTAAATTTGAATTGAGCCCCCAAATTTACGATAGGCATAACAGGGTTCGATTCAATAGATTGGCCCTCTATTGTCTCATCAGCTGCTATTCAGTGGATACCGGGCGGTCCATTGTATTAAGGAAACGCCTAACAAACAACAAACATTCAATAGATTGGCCATCTATTGTCTTACTAACTGCTATTCAGTGGATAACGGGCGGTCCATTGTCTAAAAGATTACGCCTAACATTCAATAGATTGGCCCTCTATTGTCTCATCAGCTGCTATTCAGTGGATAACGGGCGGTCCATTGTCTTAAGGAATACGCCTAACAAACATTCAATAGATTGGCCCTCTATTGTCTTACTAACTGCTATTCAGTGGATAACAGGCGGTCCATTGTTTTAAGGAAACGCCTAACATTCAATAGATTGGCCCTCTGTTGTCTCATCAGCTGCTATTCAGTGGATAACGGGTGGTCCATTGTCTTAAGGAATACGCCTAACAAACATTCAATAGATTGGCCCTCTATTGTCTTACTAACTGCTATTCAGTGGATAACGGGCGGTCCATTGTTTTAAGGAAACGCCTAACATTCAATAGATTGGCCCTCTATTGTCTCATCAGCTGCTATTCAGTGGATAACGGGCGGTCCATTGTCTTCAGAAAATAGAAAATACGCCTAACAAAATAATATATATTTAAAATAAAGAATACTTGAACTATATTGATAAGATCACCTGGAAATTTATATTGAGGAGTTCACTATGGGTCGAACAAAAAAGTCTAAAGCATCTAAATTGGCAAATTTCGTAAAAAAAAGTGAAAATAAGGAAATTGAGAAGTTCGATATTTTTTCTTCAAAGTCCTCTAAAAGTACCATCGCCAAAAATAGTACAGGCCAAATAAAATCCAGAAAAAAAATGGACTCTGAAATTTTAGAAAAGAAGGAAGATATTCATTTAAGGGGGTTGACAACCTTATCGTTCGAAGTGTATTTCAATCAAGAAACGTATTTAGTTTATACCCATTATGTTTGGCATTAAAAGAAACTCATCTAGTAAAAATTTTAGCTCAATCGCTTCAGTAGTTCGTCTGATATCCGTCCGTGAAGATAATCTATTTATAGAACAAAACGGGGTATTCCTCTATGTAGACGTACAAATTACGTCGTCAGTTGACATTTGTGATTACACCGTCATCGGCTAAATAAACATTCCCTACGTTTGCCGGTCAGTTATTGTTAATATCGGCCCGCGAAGTGAGAGTTTGTGTATTGGGGGAATCCAGAAGCCACGTGATGTCCCATAAATCTTTACGTCACATGTAAACAAAGAAAATTTTATGATTGGTGGGGAGAAGGGTTTTGAAATGTGCTAATCCATTGTTTTAGCACTCCAATCATGTGCATATCGATGCCTAAAAGGTGCTTAAAGATTTCTACAGCATGAAAGACAATCTTTTAACAACATGGTCGTTAATTACGTAAGGTTTACATATGTTTGCAAAATGTTGAAAAAAAATGCCATTTTTCCAAAAGCATATCTCGCTTACAATTTATCCGATTTTTACAAACTTTGGCTTCAGCTAAAGCTTACGATGTCCTCTATAACTTTACGTTGGCTTTTTTTTATAAAATGAATAGTTTTGTAAAAATTCAATTTTTCGTAAATGCACTCGCAAAATTTTGATTTCTATCCATATCTTCAAAACAAAACAAAATTTTCCAAAAAGCCAACGTAATTTTGTAGAGATTCATGTAGACTTGCGTTGTGCAAAATTTCAACCTTCTCTATTAATTAGCCTAGTAGATATGCTAATTTTAAGGGAATAATTGACGTTTTTTTCGTTCATTTTTCATACCCTATTTCTTAAAGTTGAAATGTCATAAAGAAATAAATTTTATATTTTTGGATAGCTGAAAGTACCCTCTTTCCATTGATATTTAAATATTTCAGATAGGTGGAAAAGAAGTGGTTGAAATCGTCTATTTTTTGTACATAGGTTTAGGGTTGTCAACCCCCTTAATCCGAAACAAAACTGGTTCTTTAGCAGTTTTGGAAAATGCACCTTCTCGAAATCAAACTAGCGAAGACCGAAAGGAATTTTTTCTCGATTCTAAAAGTACGAATTTACCTTCTAAAAAAAAATATATCGCCTTAACTGGAGTCCGAAATCAGGGTGATAGAGATAGATTTATGTTGAATGCTGGGAAGCAATGTGTACCGAATTCTTTAGTAGCTATTGTTTACTTCAAGGTTCTTGATGTACAATTATGGAAATCCTCTACTTTAGACAGAATTCTAGATTTAGGCAATGAGTATTATTCATATCTGCAAAATTTATCAAACATAAGACATCCGTATATATTCATAAATGAACTTTTAGAAACAATAGAAATAGAAAATAATTCGTTTCACTTAGAAATAAGTAACGAGCCACAATTTGGGTTAATTGGTGTATCTGACAATTTTGGCCTCTCTATGTATGAAGCACTTGACATTTGTTTGAGTAGTTATGAAGCGTGCTTTGTAACATTTAATTTGAATACATTTGCTGTTATAAAAAACGATAATCGTTATTTTGTATTTGATTCTCATTCTAGAAACCGTCTTGGGATGATGATTCCAGAAGGAACTAGTATTTTGGTACAATATGGTAATGTTACAGAAGTTTATAATCACTGTTTGAATTTAAGTAAGTCGATGAACTGTAAAAACAACGAACAGTTTGAAATTACAGGTATAAATGTAAATATGTACGCAGGGACAAACGACCCGATAAATGAGGTGTTTCATGAGAAATGCGTAGTAAATGAACCTATTTCAGTTATTGATCATAGTGTTTCAACTGAGCGTTATTCCAATTCCAATGGTTTGCAGCATATTAGCACTGATAAAGACGTACATATTTCACAGGTTGAAACTAGAAAGTTTTTGTTCAAACCTTTACGATTTGAAAGCAAAAGCCGTATATGTCAGTTGATTAATTTAGTTCGTAAGGGTCCAGTCTTCATAAAACAATTAGAAGTTTGTGAGCTAACGATTCCTACAAAGTTTGAAGCAATAAAAGGCGATGGAAATTGTTTCTTTCGATCTTTATCGTTCGCCCTAACTTCAAGTGAAAATTTTCATCGCAATGTACGATTAGCTGTTGTTCAACACATGAAATTAAATCCAGAAATTTTTACACCCTATCTAGATCAATGTTACCTATCGATTAATGATTATATTAAACGTTCTAAAATGCGTATATTGGGAACATGGAGCACTGAAATTGAAATATATGCTGCAGCTCATTTGTTTCAAGTTAATATCTATACGTATTCTAATAACAGATGGTTACGATTTAATATTTTGCAGATGAGGGATGATTATATACCAGAAGGCATATACTTGAACCATAAAAATAGTAACCATTACGAAATAGTAAGTTATGTTTCAAGATTTGAAGTAAATCACAATGACTGTGAAAAAGTTCAAAATTTACAATCTGTCAAAATTGACAAGTCAAAACCCAAGAAACGCAAACGAGGACACAATTGGTGTTCATCCAAGAAACGTAACCGATATTCAAATGAACAGTCTGAAATGAATAAAATCTTACTTCGGAAAAATATTGGCATTTAAAACCCTATTTCTGCAAAACTGAAATTAAGTCAAAGAAGGAAAGAACTCAATATAATAAAAAAAAGAAACACGCGTATGAAAATTTTTTAAGATTTCGTTTATGCATTAAATATGAAATCGAAATGAAATCTAAAACGAAAGAAAAATATAAAACGGATTTAAAGCCTATCTTAAAAGAAAAGTATGAAAAGGTGTTAAAACCTCGCATGAAACAAAAGTATGAAACTGAGTTACAACCTCGCATGAAACAAAAGTATGAAAGTGAGTTACAACCTCGTATGAAACAAAAGTATGAAACGTATTTAAAACCTTGCATGAAACTAAAGTATGAAACGCACTTAAAACCAAACTTAAAACTTAAGTATATAACCGAGCTTAAAACTTTGTTGCAAAAAAAATATGTAACAATACTAGGCACAAAATTGAAGCAAACATATGAAACAAAATTATCAGGTGTTTTGAAAAAGAAATATAAATCTGAATTAAGAATGAAATTGAAACAGAGATATATAAACGAACTAGGAAATAAATTAAAAGTTAAATATCTGAATAATATACCATTTAGAAACAAAGTTAAACAGAAAAGTATTTTCAAATTCAAAAATGATACAAGATATAGAATCAAATTAAAGGCATCCATTAAAAAGAAACGAGAATCAAAGAAAAGTGATTTGAGTAATATTGATACAGCTTTAGCTCAATTTAAGAAAGACACCTCAGAAGGTCCAATTTTTGTATGTTGTGTTTGCAATAGACTACTATTTAAAAATCAAGTCAAAGAATGTCAAGATGCACTGTATGAAAAGAAAAGCAAGAAGATTGAAAGGGTGGCAAAGAAATGTATAACTAAAACTTATTATCATGTTTGTAATGACGAGTGCTCCGAGAAATGCTCATGGTCTGATAATTATAAATCTTTATGGATATGTTTCACTTGTCATAAAAAACTTTTACAAGGTAAAATGCCAGCCGAATCAGTCGTTAATAATATGAACCCTGGTCTAATACCTAATGAGATAAATTGTTTAAATAATTTAGAAAAACATTTAATATCCAAAAATATAGTCTTTTTAAAATTAGTTAAAGTGTCACCTCAAAATGACCGGAAAATAGTTGGTGAGGCAATTTGTGTACCAAGTAATTTAACTGAAATGACAAATGTTTTACCCAGGTGCCAAAATGATGATGAATTGATACGTGTGAAACTTAAGAAAAGGCTATCAAAC
>CM060199.1:42927953-42943832 GCA_030562195.1 Nipponacmea schrenckii | reverse complement strand
TAGCAGCTGATGAGACAATAGAGGGCCAATCTATTGAATGTTAGGCGTAACCTTTTAGACAATGGACCGCCCGTTATCCACTGAATAGCAGTTAGTAAGACAATAGAGGGCCAATCTATTGAATGTTTGTTGTTTGTTAGGCGTTTCCTTAATACAATGGACCGCCCGGTATCCACTGAATAGCAGCTGATGAGACAATAGAGGGCCAATCTATTGAATCGAACCCTGTTATGCCTAGCGTAAATTTGGGGGCTCAATTCAAATTTACAGCAAGTCGAGATTTTCTTCGGAGGTTGATAGTCTGAAATAATAAAAGTTAAAGAATAAAAGAATAGTTAAACGCATCTGGAATGAAAAGAAATGTAATGCCTGGTTTCATTTACCTGGATAAAAAATAAAATATTTAAATAGGCCAACATCTAGAACAAAAAATGACTGGGTGGTTTAATCCATCTGAAATATATCCAAAACCAAATGTTCAACCAACATCCACAAGTAATTCCGCCGTTTACTTATAATTCACTAGGAATAAAAAAAAAACATCGTGCAACAAACCTGAAATACAAAAGCAACGGTACGGATTAATACACCTGAAATTTAAAATTTAACAGCATAGCTGAAAACACATGCAATATCTTTGACATTTTAACATTAATGCATAGCAGTAATTAATTTCAATCAATTTATCTTATTCCTTTCCCACAATTTTGATTTAAATGACATTGACAATTAGGGCCTACATCTCGCTGCATAGTATAATATAAAATTAAGGAACTAACGTTAAAATCAATAACTCCAAGTATGGGGCACTTTATATGTATTTTGTCCATTCGTTACAAGTTTTAGATAAAAAAAATGTAAGCTTACACATTTAATAAGCAGTAAATAGTATGGCTAAAAACTGGATTCATGACTTTTCTGAATTATTTATTGAAATCTAGAACAAGCGAATATGTTCTTTGTATGATAAAGGTTGCAATGTGTCTACGTTTCGATGTTTAAATTAACTTACGGGTCCGGGCTACTATATTATCGAAAATAAAAAAAATATTTTCAGTAATGAATGGGCGAACAAATAACAGACAATTCCGAGAGAAAGATAGGGTTTGAAGACATTTCTTTAAAATATACAATAAAATAAATTTTTTGAAATTATGAATAATCTTAAAAAGTTAAATTTGAAAAATTAAAAACATTCACACCATCATTTCATAAACTGCGTGGCAGTATCTCTGTTAAATGCCCGAAGCAACATTTCCATAAAAATCATAATAATTTGATCAGGTGTCAATTGAATGAAAGAAATTATAACAGAGGGACTAATGAGGACGGTGATACAAGGGATATTTATCGCTTTTAAAATCAGAAGATTTTTTAGCTTGCAGCACACATTGTCAGATGGGTGGGGGGATATCCTCTCGAAACCATATATGAAAACATGCATCTTCAAGACACAGATTTGGGAACTATAAGTGCAGAATAAAAACTTTTCGCCCAGTACTCCTGTCCTAGTTTCATGGTAAATCATTAATGCCAGGACAAAGTTTAGTGAATAAGCTGGTATGACTTCATTTCTGTCATCATATCAATTCAAATTCATCTACAATTCAATTTTCATTGTGCATAATTCCCTGTAAAGAATAACACCACAATCATACATTGTTTTAATAATTTCACAAATAAAATATGATTTCTCTAATTACTGCAATCCACTAATTTACTGAACTATACATTGATATATAAATGATTAAATCACAAATGGAATAGCTTCTTTCTAAAAAATAACACCATACTTTTTTTTTTATTAATTTCACAAATAAAAGACCAAAATATGATTTCTTTAATTACTGCTATCCACTAATTTACTTAACTAAACATTTGTATTCAAATAATTAAACTCAAAATCACAAATGGTTTCCATAATATATTATCTTTTAACTTATCAATGTTTAAATTTTCCTTCGGTTTATAAAAGTTTCATTGATTTATGTCCAAGCAATACAATTTTATTTTATATCATAAAATTATCAGACATGACATTACGAAACATACACATCTTTAGAAAAAAAATATCTCAAATCTTTATTTGATACACAAATTTGATACAGAAATGTTTCTATTTAATGGATAATTAAATAAAAAAGATTTATAATACATACACAAAATGAAGAAATCACCCCTGAAATAAGAAGTATATCAATGATGAACGGATTTTCAAGATAGTATTGACAATATAACTTTTGTATACTAGGTATATTTTTTTTCAATCAATCCAAAAGGCGAATATCTACACAGTATGTCATAAAGTATAGCACACCGACAAATTATTAAATAGATTATAAATTACAGAATTCTCTATCACTATGACATAGTTTATCTGAAACAATATCAACAAAGTAACTGTTAAATTTTTAGATTTGAACAATTAAATGCATACGAATCAAATTATCAAATTATGAATGGCTCTTACATTACAAACAGGAAGTAGTTCACGTGTTCGGATATGTTGTTATCATTTTAATATATTGTTTCGTATGCAATTCAATGTTTACAAGATTCCTGGAACAGATTCTTACTTACCACTGAATGGGTGGAAGATTTTCAATAATATAAATAGAAAACTGCTCTAAATTGTCTCTTTCAAACCTGAAATGAAATGTGTGTAAAATGATTCAGGAAAGGTCCAATAAGTATTGAACAACAATAAGTAAGATGTGGATACATGTATATCCTGAACAAACAGATAATACAATAAGACAGATTTTGAAAATAATAATTTAACTTATTAAAAAGTCAGACTATATTTTACATGTTCCGTAAGCAGCCACAAGAGTCCTGGTTTTACTAACCACCAAGAAAAAGGTTTGCGGGGTGATGGTACTTGACAAGTAAATGTTCACTACTGAGCTCTATGATAGTCTTGTATATCCAGTGATAAGCTATGGTGCCACAATTTTTTTTTATTTGGAAGGGGAGGGGGAGAGGGGTGGGTCATGAATTTAGTTGTATCGGAACAGTTCAGCATAGAGCATGTAGTTATTCTTAGCCGTAGGAAAATATGCACCAAACACGACATTGAATGGAGATATGGGTTGGATAACTATACATATCAAAAATGGTCTGTTGTTATAAGGCAGTATTGTAGACTGCAAAATATATTCTAGGAGCTTATCAGAAAAATGATTTTTTAATGGGCAGACGACAAACCCTCTAACTGTAACAACTGGCCAAATAAGAGTTAAGAAATATTTAAATGAAATAGGTCTATTAGAAATATTTATTAAACGATAACGGATATATTTAAATTTAATTCCATTAGATATTTATAAAGAAAGGTGTGAGGGGGCGATCTTTGTCTATAGACAATTCAAGCTAAAGTATGGGATGGAAACATATGCTTTATATCATATAACCTGATCCCAGGTCTGCAGACCAGTCCGTTGGCCGAGTGGTCTAGACGGTTGACATTTATTGCTGGCGATTAGGTGCCTGACTCTGAGATCGTTGGTTCAAAACACGTTCGGGTCTCAGTCAATTTTTTTGTGCTATACAAAGAAAGTGTTATCCCAAAAACGAAAATATTGTTGCAAAACCACTTTCTAAATGACAATAAATCATCTCAAATTTAGAACTGGCGTAGCCTCACTTAAAATATAAACTGACAGGTTTGTAATAAGAAAAAAAAACGATTCTATTTTACATGTAAAAATTTTAATTTAGATAAATAGCATTGGTTTATTAATTGTCCTTTATATCTCAGAACTATTTGATTTTATTCGTAAAAATATTTAAGAAAAGCGCAAAAGCCAGCTATGATATTTTTAATATAAGAAAACAGTGTGTGTATATTTCTAATTAAATATAATACCTTTTACTTTTAATATGTTAATTAATTTTTATTTATAAACTTTATACCGGGTAATGATTTTTATTATTGTGATGCTGTGACATCTTTTCTTATAATTCCTTTATTTAATGGCAATTTTTAAAAAAAATATTTTAATTTCTTTTTTTATTATATTTTGTTTGTTATAATATTATACAAATTAGTGAGACGTAAATACATTTAAGCCAGAGTACGTGTATAATATAATACTAACTACAGAATGAGAAGAAAACACTCAACTAACTTAACACACTATAAAGTATATTTTCTGTTTTAACACAGGCAGAAACTCTAACATTATTTAGGGCTAATCCAAGTTTTCATCAATATCAATGTTCACTCCAAATTTCTTTTAAATCAGATGAAACATAGTCTCTATTGCATTTACTATATAGCTAATTTTCATGTGTTTGGACTTAGTCAAGGACAATAAATCAAATTCAAATCAAATAAAAACTGTAGTCTCTATAGCGTTCACAAGCCAATTTTGACGCGTTTTGACTAAGTCAAGTGCAATAACTCAAAAACTGTTCATCGAAAAATCGCCTTTTTTCAAACTTGACCGAGATATCATCAATATGAATGATTACAGTAAGTTTCATTCGAATCTGATGAAAACTTCAGTCTCTATCGCGGTCACAAGCCAATTTGACATGTTTTGACTAAGTCAAGTGCAATAACTCAAAAACTGTTCACCGTACTTTTCCGAGATCTCATCAATATAAATGATCACAGCACGTTTCATTCAAATCCGACAAAAACTGTAGTCTCTGCGTTCACAAGCAATTGTAGAGGGCGGACGGAGTGACGACAATATACGACCACATTATGTATTATAAAAAGTAACTGCTTAGCATTAATATAGAATTTAAACTATTAGAACTAATAGAGTTGTTTATTTTCAGTAACATTCAGGATTCGTTGGTCAAAAACAACAGAAGGACAGAAATAATTTCAAACAAAATTATAACTTACCAGAAACTTGGAAGAAATTAAATGCAAAATGGATCTGTTGTAGCAATCTCCCGAAGAATTACAAAATATATCCAAACACTGAAAAGGAATTTAAGTAGTAAACTAATAGCAAAAGTAATATAAAATTACAAATGCTTTTTTTAATTAAATTTGTATCATCTACAAAGATTTATAGGATTCATTTATTCATTAAGCACAAATTTAGATCCCAATTTTTCAACAACAAAAAATAATTGTACCAATGGCCAAATTTTGAATTTATATAGGCCTTATTATTCTGAAATTTACTACCAGGTGACATTTACCTTGTCAAGGCTTGATAGATAATTTTGTTTATAAATTTCAGTGAATTTCAATGGGCTACTTTCTTATGACCTTCTACAGATGACTGTAAGGGTGTGTTAAAGTATCGTAACATACAAAGCGACCAGAACAACCAAAAGACAGCCATTTTTCTTTTACTTACCAAAAATATAAAGAAAATGTTCAACAAAATAAAATGAAGATGATCAGCTGTAGCAATACATATGTTAAGTACAGCACTATACCGGCTTAAGACAACTAATTCTTTCAAATACTGAAATGAAATTGTAAAGGAGAATATAAAATAAATCAGTGACAGGTATTGTTGTTTATAAAGTGATGACACCAATTTAAAGATTTAAGATAAAAAGAATCTTTAAGTCTTACCTATTTCAAAAAATTAAATCAACTCTTATAATTGAAAAAAAATAATATATTGCATTCAGGAGTGTGCTTACTGGATACGTATTACAAGCAAAGACCGGTTAACGGCTAAATATCCACTGCGTTAAGCAAACATACCAATTTCTTGTATGAATATAAAATAAAACTTGTTAAATGGGTGTTTTTTGTTGTTTTTATTCATTATTATTTATAACAAGAAAAGACGTAAATCTGCACGTGTTACCGTCACAGTCATTTTCAATGAATTACCATATAAAAAGGTAAAAATTAAATAAAACTTACCCCCTAAAGGCTTCAAAGCAATTCCAAATAAACTGAGAAAACTTTGATAAGTTCTTGACACACTTGGAACTTCACTTCGCCAAATTCAAGATAATTTTCAACGAAAGATTCTATTTCCGGTTAGAAATGCACGAATATTAGTCGAATCGACCCCCGGTTATTTCCACACATTAATTATACTATTTCGACCAGCTATGTAAAAAAAAATAAGAGCTCGAATTTTTCTACGTTCCAAATTCCTTAAAACTGTAAAGAACACAAATGATAATAGTTATGATAGATCAACATTCAAAATTTTCACGTAATAGCATAATTTTCACTTCACCATGCAGAAACATATTAAGACTAATCAATCTTGAAAGGTGTGCTCGATTTTTTATTCTGTACGATTGGTTCATGACACGTTCACGTTCTATGTGTGCTTAAAAAATATTTAGACAAAATTAAAAACATCACATAAATGTAAGGAAGGAATAGACGGAACAGTGTTTTTACATTGTTGTTAAAAGTTCTGATGGAATCCCTTATAATGTAATATTTAATTATTCACCTTAAATAATGAAATCGTATTTCTGCCCTAATATTTTATATAGAGATACATCAAATAAATAGCGCGCCTTTACATCTTAAAGAGGATATTGCAAAGAGTTGCGCCCCTTAGACCATTAGCTGAAACCCATATGTTGTAGATTGCTCAAAAGAAAAGCATTCAAGATGTCTCTTGATAGATAAAATTCGCAATTTTGAAATGGCGATAAAAACCGAAGTATACTACAACAAACATAAATATATCATTGGACAGATGATGCTTTCAAATGTGTTCTGGTCAAAAGGTCATCTTAACAATATACGACCTTTCAAAGTTTTCATAGTATTTAATCTTCAAAAAATCAAAATCATAATTAAATTGTTAAAAGTCGGTTTCCATATAGAGTTTAGAAATTGATTATATATTCTATAGATTGACACAAATCGGATTATCCCCGAGTTCCCATTTCGATTTAAAGAAAAAGCATAGCTAATAAAGAAGAAGTTATAAAATGTCAAAATCTTTAAAAGCGAAATATTGATTAAAATACCAATTATTACACGTTACACTTTATGATTCAATATTTGAGATTCCAAATTGATTTCGAATTCAGATACGTTAATAATTTTAATCCGTTTATTTATTCTTGAACATCTATTATTTTCACTTAGGTGGTAGGAACATATAACCCCACAATTTGTCGTAAGTTACCAAGCTATAAGAAAGAGGTATCAAATAAATAGTGCAGCTGTACGGACTTAGTCCACTAATTCATTTGCCATCTGTTTCCATGTTAAGTCACGAAATTCAAACTGCTATAACTTTTTTCCAGAAATCTCGTTGAAAACTTTCCAATATGTCACATGAAAGCCTGGCCAATACTTAGTTTCTGTACAAAAATTCATTATAGCATGACCATGAGAATTTTGAACTAGTCAAAATGAAAGTAGACCACTACCGGATATCAACATCCACTAGACTGTCACTGCACACAAAACCACTAACCACTTTTTTAGAAATAACCTTCCGCCAATTAAATTTCTCATTATCTCATAAATTCTGAAAGAAAATGCAATTTCAGACATCAAATTTCAAATCTAGACCAAAAAGTAGTCAAAAATGGGCATGCAAAAACCCCAAAAGGAAGGGAGAAAGAGGATTTCTAAAAATAGACTGGACTATTAGCGTAAAATGTTTTACTGGACTAAGTCCGTACATGTACAAGAATGTATTGTGTGGAGTTGCGCCCCTTAGACCAGAATTCCAATGAACTGGCTTAAGAGATAAAATAAGAATTCCAATTGTCTTTCATTATAACATATTGTACTTTTCCACAAAGAAAAGAAATGCCATAATGCCATTCATTTCAGATATATAATAACTTAAAATCATATTATTTATCTCTTATCATTCCAATTTGCCATTCATTATTATTCATTATCCCAAAACTCGTATAGTATTGCTTAAGTTATCAAATTGATTTCGGATTTCATTAACTTTCCAGAATCAATTATACTTTTTAGTCTGTTTATTTATTATTTAATATCTATCTTAATTTAGGTAGTAGGAACATTAGATCCTGCAATTTGTCTTAAGTCGCCAGGGTAAAACTTAGGAGACACCACATAAATAGCGCGGCTTAACATTTTAAAGTTTATATTGAATAGAGTTCCGACCACTATTCCACTCAATTGTATATATATAAGCAACTGTTGTTGCTTAAGAGATGGAAATCAAAATTCTAAAGGTTGTAATTTCCTTCCAAATATTCCATATCATACATCGTCCTCAACAGGAAATAAACAATAACCCCCTTTATTTAAGATAAATAATAACTTAGAGTCATTTTAACTGAATGTAGAACGTTTAAACGAAAAAATAAATTTGGATCGCTGAAACTCATATCTTGTAGATCGCCCAAACGCAAAGGACATTGAAGAAACTGTTTTATAGGAAAAATTCGCAATTTTCAAATGGCGATAAAACCGGAAGTATACATCTTACAATAAAGTTTTATATATCATTAGATAGATCTTCTCGAGGGCTATCACATTTGTACAGGTCAAAAGGTCGCCAAAGGCCAGCATCACAATATACGACCCTTCAAAGGTTTTATAATTTTTAATAGTAAAAGAATCAAATGCAAAATCAAAATTCAAAAATCGGTTTCCATATACATTTCGGCAATCGGTTATAGATTCTATATACATCGAAATAACACAAATCGAATTATCCCCCGGGACCCTATTTCGATTTAAAGAAAACACGCACAGTTAGTATAGAAGAAATTACAAAATTTTGAAATTTTTAAACGCGCAATTTTGATTAAAGTACCAAGTGTGATATATTAATAGAAAGATGAGATTAAGCGTAAAAGGAATATGTAAGAAATT
This sequence comes from Nipponacmea schrenckii, assembly GCA_030562195.1. Taxonomy (NCBI): domain Eukaryota; kingdom Metazoa; phylum Mollusca; class Gastropoda; family Lottiidae; genus Nipponacmea; species Nipponacmea schrenckii. The sequence continues at coordinate 42,935,059 of CM060199.1, read as the reverse complement.
CTGTCCTATGTAAATTGAGTCACGTGATAGAGCTCTTGAAAGTTAAAATTCTTGATTTTCAATTGGCTGCAAAACCGGAAGTAAACATCGAACAACACAAGTGGAGATACCATTGGGCAGATATAATGAAGGGCAATAACTTTTGTTCAGGTCAAAAGGTCATCAAAGGTCAAGGTCACGAAATATGACCGGTTAAAGTTTTGACAATTACTGAAAAAATTCAACCGGAAATAAAAGAAAAGCAAAATCGAAATTCAAAAATTCCTTCCCATACTTTTTGCGTAATCAATTGATGTTTCTAGAAAATCTAAAATTATGCAAATTAGACTTATCCCTGAGAGCTTATTTCAGTTTTACAAAATTTAGTCGTATCAAGATGGCGGAAGATCCTTTACTTCCGGTTCGGATTTTATTAATTTAGCATCATTCAATAGACAATTGTAGCTAATTGCAAAATAAATTTTTCAAATATCTTCATTATTCCGGAAGTGCAAAGTTCAACTTTAAAAGCAAATAACATCAAAACCGGAAGTGACATCGTAATTTTGAAAATTAATTATACTTCGCAATCCAAATGTCTATATATCTGTAAGTTTTCAGATCGATTGAAATAAAACTGTAGAAGTTAGAAAATGCAAAAAATTTCAAATTCAAAATGTCAGCGACAAAGTTGGGAAATGTATAATTCTTAAATTGCTATCTTTTAAAACTAAATTCAATGTAGTTCCCTTAAAAAAAAACGATCAAAATCGGATAAAAATAAAAAGCCGCAAATTGAAAAACAAAGAAAAACTGTAGACGGCGCTACGTCATTTCCTGTAGGTCAAAATGGCGTCAAAATACATTCATCAGATTTAGTCTCGCGGCATTTTCGGGAGAAATGTTAACAGAATATGCGTGGCATGCGTAGTTTTGGCTGGGCGCTCTGACCAGAATTCGAAAAAAAAAAAAAAAAAAAAAAAAAAAACATTTCGAAAACAAAGCAGTGCGTTCGAAGAACGCACTGCAAAAATAAAATAAAATAATCCGAACGATTACAATACGTTTTCGCCAAAGTCGAAATACGTAATAATCCGAACGATTACAATACGTTTTCGCCAAAGTCGAAATACGTAATGATAAAATTGTGCCATTATACTAGTTAAACTTCTATTTTCTATTCTAGGTTTACTAATGCGGTATGTAAATGGCCAGGTTCAGTCCAGGACAGTTTTGTGTTTAATTTATGTTTATTAAATGATCACTTGAAACAAGCCCCTCCTGGAAATGGCTGGTTATTAGGAGACAGTGCATATGGGTTAAAACCATGTCTAATGACTCCTATTAACCATCCGCAGCCAGGTCGAGAGCAGCGATACAATTCTGCACACTCACGCACACGAGTTGTGGTTGAGAAAGCTTTTGTGAGTACACGAGTTGTGGTTGAGAAAGCTTTTGGGACACTAAAGTCAAGGTTTCGCTGCTTGCATAAGTCAGGGGGTTGTCTACCATTTAGACCAGAAAGAAGCATTCAAGTTGTACAGGCTTGCCTCAAATTTCACAATCTTTGTAAAGATTTTAAGGTACCAAATCCCATTTACTGTGATCCATTTAAACTGAGGATAAAAGTAATGAAGGGGAAATGAGAAATGAGGGTGTTTCAGCTTTTTTCATAAATATTTTCAAAAGAACTTCTAACATTTTCTCCTTTATAACAATGTCTTTTTCCATTAAGTCAATTTTTGTTTGTTCTAGTTTAATAATCTTTTCTTGAAATGATTCTTTCTCTGAAAGATATGAATGTATGAAGTATAATATTAATCTAATTAGAAAATGAATTACCGGTACTAAACAATTAAAGTACAATTATAAGTAATTATAAAGAGTTTCATCGTTCGTCTACTTTTAGTTGAATGTTATTTTGTATTCATATGCATTGCTACTTTTCAAGTTGTCACCAGGACACCATTGGAAATCACTAGGTAAATTTGAAGTTCATCGTAAATGAATGCAAACTTGTCTGAAAGAGAATTTGTACCGTTTGACATAAAAAATTTAAGATTTACCCATATTAGACTGTTTAGGCCTATCAACATATTTATCTTCATATTTTCCTACAAAGAACATTTGACAGGCTTTACATATTATATTGGTGATATCTGGGATAACTTCAACTCGTACACTAAGTTATTTATGGAAGTTTAACAGAGTTTTAATATGTTAGCTCAAGATCAGAATGTTTGAGTTCTTGCTTTTAATATTAAATTGATGGGTACAGTGTGTGGTCAGATTCCTTACAATAAGCTCACTTACGTTTCTGTAAATTTGGTTTACAACTACTGCTGTTTCCCGCACTTCTTATAACTGGAAGAAAATAAACAATCATAAATCATAAAGCTCTTGTATGTTTATATAAATTATATAAAATCACAAACTGGACTGTAGATATTATTTTCGTTATTTTCGTATCGTGGACTGTAGATAATGATAGATTTTGGTGATAATCCAAAAGGTAGCTTGCCAGGCAAGATAACATATGCCCACACATGACCATTGTTAAATCATTTTTTGATTAATAGCATCTATATATACAAACAAACCCTTCATCTAAGTCAAATATGAACTTGACCGCCGTATTATCAATTCCAATGCTCACAGCAAGTATCATAAAAATCCATATAAAATTGTAGCTTGTATTGTGTCTACAACAAATGTTGACGGACTGACAGATAGAGGCGACGATATTGAACATACATGTTGTCAAAGAATGAGTTATTTTTGATTAATTTGAAAAGAGCTGTAAACCATTGTATACATCATGGAAACAACATTTCCGAGACCTACAATGACAACAATAGTTTACTTTCAAATATCATCTTCTCCCGCAGGTGTCATTGCCTCTTCACTTTCCAATGATGTTTAAAGACATATATAAACAAAATCAAAAATATATATCAAATATACAAATGATTTATTCACAGTTGAAAGAGTAATCAATGCATGAATATTAAAAATGTTTGAGGAAACCATGGGTGTCGTTTATAGGTCTAAGAGTAAGAGTGTCAGTTAGAATGAATATGATATGTTTATTTTCATGCAATCTATAATCGTTTCTAACTTGATCCTGCTAGTTTAAGATGACTTTTATTATTGTCATTGATATTAATAATACTCACTCAATAGTGCATCTGGCTGTGATTTATAAGGGCTATTAATCAATACTAAAAAAAAAAGCAGTCAGTTGTAAGAATATTGATAATATTTTCATTGAAGACCATTTTCTCTGTTATAAAAATATCAAGTTTAAAACATTTGACTTTTTATTCCAGTTAATAAATTCCAAATTATACATATTCGAAAAACTGTGATCTTAAGCATTTTGTCTTGAAGCAGGAGTTAGTTCACATGGGCTCACTTACCTTGAGAATTATCCAAGCTATCATAGCTTCCTTGAATACCATCTACAACATTAGTAGACAAAATGCTTAATATTTGCAAATAAACATTTTAAACAATTTTGACCGGATATATGAACATTTCATAGAGGCAATTGACGTAGGCCTATGGCCTATGGTGACACTTACGATCGCCTTTGAGAATCGCACGTAATCGTAAACGTAAGACAATCGTAAGTCGTATGTCGTACGATTTTTTGAGAAACGGGCCCTAATGTGCACTGACGTTTAATGGTTGTCTGCAATGTATGTACTCCTACAGGAGTGTCAAAATACCAAACTGATTCAGCAGAAATGCTTTTCTTGGGTTTTAAATAAAATGCATCTGTCCCATGTTGAGAATTGCGAACACTCATGTACTTCTCATATAATCGGACTGGACATTTCGGCTCCGAGTTATTCTCGTTTTTGATCCAACCCACCTCGATTAGCCTTTGAGACGTCTTCATAGTACTGTATTATACTTTTTGTTATTTTGATCAGTTTGGATGGACAGTTGAGAATATTGACCAATTCTTAGGTTCCTGTGTTCCTGGCCAGCTCTCAGTGCAAAATGTAATCCAAAAGAAAAATTAGAGTATCCAGCAGTTTTTGGTGGATATCATCTCCTAAATATCCATTTTCCCCAGAAATAATCTTCTTGTGACTCGCTTATAACATCAGCTTGCACACGCTTTACTCCTAAACCTTTTTTTGACATATTTTTCAATTTCGAGTCCAAAACCGAACGTAGACCTTGAAATTCTTCATCGTCAAGAAATCTCACGAAATAATGGATATATATGCTGGATATATATGATGATTTTATACAAAGTATTAGGTCGATACTTCGAACTTCCACTATGAAAAAACCTAAATAATGGTTAATTCCGATAAAGTCAATTCCGTCAGCTCCTTTTTCACAAATTTCTGCCTTTGATTCATCCACAAGTGCAATAAATGTGATAACCAATATGATTTGTGTTGCGTTTTCAGACAAAGTTCCCCCTTAATCAGGTGAGCGAGATCACTTTCTTTCATGGGTACGACAAATCTTGAAGGCCCTAGTAGTAAGATTGGTAGTTCAGGTAAAAGACGTTGATTGGCTGAGAGGTATCACGTGACGTAATGAACTAAAAATAGACTGGGAATACCCCAATACGTAGTTGTAACGTTCGAGGTATTACGTGACGTCATCAGATCTAAAATTAGAGGGGAAAACCCCAAAGTTTTAAAAATTGAAATGACGGGAAATTCCTAGATCGACGTAAGTAGATCGTGGGTACAGAGAGAGGGAGTGAGAGAGCGAGCGAGGAGAGAGATAGAGAGAGCGAGCGAAAGAGAGAGAAAGCCAGCGAGAGAGCGCGCGAGAGCGAGAGCGACAATTGTTAAGAATGGTCAATATAAATAAACCAACTTATTTATCAGTGCACTTACCTAGTGTCATAAAGTTCCCGAACCCCGTAAAGTCGGGAAAAGTCACATAATTAAGTTATTATTGAAAAATCAATCTATTAAGTGTTTTTCAATAATCAAATGCATCTCTCTGGATAATTACTAAGTTTTTAGTATATTTATCTATTTTTTATTATGTTATCTATGAATATATGGTCTTATTGGCTAAGTTGAAAATTTTAAAATTTAATGTTCATTTAAAGACGCAGTATCCGTATATACACCGACGTTGACAACAATATTGGGCTGTTCGTAAGGCACCGGTAAAATGCACAAATCGATTTCAAAGACTGAATCGATATCTTAAAGTAACATTCAAACGCGTATGCGAATATTTATTTAGCCGAGTTAAAAGAGATAAAAAATATCTCACTATTGAGGGGGTTGACAACCTTATCGTTCGAGGTGTATTTCAATCAAGAAACGTATTAAGTTGATATCCATTCTATTTGGCATTAAAAAAAAACTCATCTAGTAAAAATTTTAGCTCAATCGCTTCAGTCAGATATCGGTCCGTGAAGATAATCTATTTATAGAACACAATGGGGGTAATCCTCTATGTAGACGTACAAATTACGTTGTCAGTTGACATTTTTTAGTACTACGTCATCAGCTAAATAAACCTTTTGCACGTTTGTCCAATGACATTGCGTTTGTCGATCAGATTTGTATTTGGGAAATCAGAAGTCACGTGATGTCCCATGAATCCTTACGTCACATGTAAACAGAGAAATTTTATGATTGGTGGGTAGGGGTGTTTTGATATGTGCTAATCCATTGTTTTAGCACTCCTAATCGTTAATTACGTAAGGCTCACATGTGTTTGCAAAATGTTGCAAAAAACTGCCATTTTTCCAAAAGCATATCGCGCTTACAATTTATCCGATTTTTACAAACTTTGGTTTCAGCTAAAGCTTACGATGTCCTCTATAACTTTTCGTTGGCTTTTTTATATAAAATGAATAGTTTTTAAAAAAAATTCAATTTCTCGTAAATGCACACGCAAAATTTTGATTTCTATGAATATCTTCAAAACAAAACAAAATTTTCCAAAAAGCCAACGTAATGTTGTAGAGATAAATGTAGACTTGTGTTGTGCAAAATTTCAATCTTCTATATTAAATAGTCTAGTAGATATGCTCATTTTAAGGGAATAATTGACGTTTTTTTCGTTCATCTTTCATACCCTATTTCTCAAAGTTGAGATGTCATAAAGAAATAAATTTTATATTTTTGGATAGCTTAAAGTCCCCACTTTCCATTGATATTTAAATATTTCAGTTAGGTGGAAAAGAAGTGGACGAAATCGTCTATTTTTTGTACATAGGTTTAGGGTTGTCAACCCCCTTAAAGACATTATTACGTCGTCTGAATGTATTCTCATTTCACAATTTTAAGTTTAAACAGCTTTTGATTCTATATATTCTATCATAGTGTAATTTAAACTGAATTGTTACTATGTTCACTTTGCACTACGTCTAAAGTTAAATGGAAACCTTTCATTAACTTTATTTCATTCATAATCATTTTCACATTTACATACAGCATTTTATAGTAATTTGTAACAATCATAAATGCAATAAAATAAACAAATGGAAAAAAACAAAAAAACACTAGAACTGTGAACAGCTCCGAGCGTGGCAACTATGTGTTATCCCATGGATTTCGAACATTTTGAAACTTCTAACCTGCTAGCTTTCAATTCCTGTACTTTTCAGCCTCCAATTGTGGAACAAGCGTAACAATATTGTTAGATCTATAGACAGCTGATGTCAAGGCCATTCTATATGGAAAATTTCAAGGTCATTGAAGGTGAAGGTCACAAGATTTAGAATTTCAAATTTTTAAAAAATTCAAACGGGCATAAATAATAAATGACGGACTAATTAAATTTTAAAGAAAATTTGCCATTCTCGGAAAAATGGCGCATGCGCAACTAGCAATTGGAATTTTTTTCTTCTCGGGGGGTACAAATTATTTTGTATAGCTAATATATACTGTTTTTGCTTACATTCTTGAATTACACGGGATGTAGGGTCGCCTGAAATGAGATAAAAAAAACGGAAGTCCCCACGCCCAAACCGGAAGTCATCAAAAAATTTTGATGATATATTTTTAATTGTGTTGCGTATTTATCTATATCCTGTAAATTTCAGATCGATCCGAACATTAGAGCCCGAAAGTGTAATATAACCGTCCAGAATTGCAAAATAGTCAGATTTCGGTGGGCTATAAAAC